>JAXGGA010000318.1:0-255328 GCA_038373865.1 Uloborus plumipes
TGAGATACAGCCGATATGAATTCGCCCAGCTCTCCATTGAAATAAAAGACGATTATTTACTTAAAAATTTTATAATTTCGTGGTAGAAAATGATGAAAGCATTTTTATAACAACAACATTAAGTTTATGACAGACAAACTTCTTTGCTAGAATTTGAAAAGAAAACAAATAGCAATAGAGCATGAGAAATTCGTGCCCATCCTATCAAAAAATCGTTTGCTGGTAATTTTGGTTTTATTTAATTGCTTATTTTAATTTTAAATGCTTTTTTAAATATTTTTCAATGCTCTATTTATTAGCTTATAAATTAAATTGTGAGGCTGTTATGTTTTTTGCAGAAATGTGATTTCTAAAAATGATTAACAGGTAACTATTTATAAAGATAAAATAGATTTTTTATTTTATTATTATTATTATTATTTTTTTTTTTTTTTTGAAAGTAAACTTTTTCAGGTTATTAAAACTGTTGAGTTTATAGGCTACTTTAATGTGCATTAAATCTTTTTATGCAAACGTTATACTTGTTTTGCTATTAGCGCTAAAATATTTGAAAATATAATTGAATCATTTGTAAAATATATTATTTTCAAAGGGAGGGCTGTTATATCAGTAAAGCTTTTAACAAGGTTATAAAAATTTGGAAATTATAGCTGTCGATTTCTGTAAGTCCGCTGAGTGTAACGTTACTTTCAAGCGTGTAAATTTAATAGATATAAATAAATATTCACATTTCGTTTCCTATTCTGGAAAATCGTTAGTGCTATCTGTGAATAGTTTTGGGATATATAAATACATAATTTGTTCTTCTGCTTGTCTTGTATTCTTTTTACTCCATGAATGTTTGATGTAACTGAAAATTAAGAGAGGGAAAAAATCATATTTTAAGGTAGCACTAAGTACTCGACACTAAACTTTTTTTTAATTTTTTTAATTAGACGAGATGTTAAATGAAACCCAATTAATATGGTTTTTAAGGGGACTAAATCATTTAATTTCTTCATTTAAAAATTATGTACCTTGCCCGCACTAGATACCTTATCAGGGAAAGTAATCCGGAAATTTTCTTCATTAATAATTAGTCGGATAATCATAAAAAAAGTTTTATAGAAATTCCTGTTTAAAGAAAATGTATCAGAACATTTTTAACTGTCTAATGATTAATAATTCTTGAACTGATAAAACAGATGCTGGTACATGTACACATTCGCATTAAGAGTAATTATAAAAGAATATCTTTTCCTTAAATCTCAAACACTTTAGTAAAAATTTCATATTTTCCCCCTTTTACTTAAAAATAAATTTGTAAAACACTGTCTTGCTCGCCAAAAAAAAAAAAAAAAAATCAAAAATATATAAAAAATATAACATATAGTATTTTTCTAACACTCTCAGAACTATTTTAGAAGGGCGCGAACATTCATTTTTCCTATCAATCAAGAACAGTAATCTAATACATTTGGAGCACTGGTTTTAAGTTTTTAAAAAAAAATTGCATTTCCATAAATTGCTTTCCGTGTGTACATATAGATGGCACTACTACGTGTTTTGGAATGAATTTGCATAGAAGTAATTTCTATGTTTATTTTTGAAATAAAACACTTTCAAGCTTGATTCTAACAATTTTAAATGTTTATTTATTTCATGATGACAAGGGAGCTAATACCTAACCCCCCCCCCCTCCTAGCACGACGTTTACACTCTGTTTCGACATTTTTCTTTCACTTCCCGTACTTTCCGAACCTATGGGCGGCGATAGGCGATTGATTGACAGCAATTCGACCAATGGTAGCGCGCATTTTTTCGCATGTCCAAAATCGAGTACGGTATGCTTAAATGCAACCCGGCTTCAATGCTGCATTTCTCCTCCTCCTGCTTCACGCCGGGTTAAAGCCGGAGCGTGCAGAGCGATCCACACAAGGGATTTTTTCCGCTTTTTCCCCGTTTCCAACCACTGTGCGTTGGTCTCTCACGCCCAAATTCGCAGGATCAAACTCGACTCCAGTCAGTGGATTTTCATGATGCAGAAAATATACAGCGTCCATGTGGTATGATTAGGCGGCATGTTAAAGATCCCTCGAGTACTTGTTTGGCAAGGCCGTATTTCAAGGGTGGGTTTGCAGAGTTCAAAACCCCTTCAAAAATTTTCAAAACTATTCCAAAAATGCTTTTTATACACTTTTTTGCTGAAAAAATTGTTGCTATTTTATTTCTAATATTCTTATTTATTTTCCCCTTGCATGTGAAGAATTAACTTATCATTATTGAATAATTGCACAAATTGAGTGCTTTATCTGCAGTATTTATTTTCCTTGTAGTTATTGTAAACATTATTTCAAACAGAACAATACACCTTTTTAATTCGAATTTTGAATGACACTAACAAAAACAGCAAAATTCTTTAATTTTCACAGTGCCAAACTCTACATTTATCACATTTTTTAAGCGTCATAAAATATAAATATCAGAAGTATTTTTTTGAATGCGCCTGTATGAGTAAGCGTGTCTATCCTTCAGAGTAATTAAAAGACAACAACTATTTAACAAGGGGCGAATTCATGCAAGTCATTCGATTTTTTCCTTCATTAGAAAGATACTTCATTTTTTAATATTTTTCATGTTACTGCCCTTAAAACATCTAGTGTGACAAAAAGCAATATAATATAGAATATGAAATCAAATTTTATTGTTCATATTGATTTCACTAGAAAAGTTTGGGGTCAAAATGTCGCGGCCGAAATGTCGCGGGCCAAAATGTCACGGCAAAAATGTCGCCGAGACAAAATGTCGCGGGGTAAAATGTCGCGGGCCAAAATGTCGCCGGTCCAAAATGTCGCCGAGCCAAAATGTCGCGGGCTAAAATGTCGCGGGCCAAAATGTCGCCGGTCCAAAATGTCGCCGAGCCGAAATGTCGCGGGCCAAAATGTCGCCGGTCCAAAATATCGTCTGCCCAAAATGTCGCGGGCCAAAATGTCGCCGGGCCAGAATGTCGCCGGTCAAAAATGTCGCCAGGTCAAAATGTCGCCGGTCAAAAATGTCGCCGGGCCAAAATGTCGCCGGGCCAAAATGTCGCCAGTCAAAAATATCGCCGGGCCAGAATGTCGCCGGTCCAAAATGTCGCCAGTCCAAAATGTCGCCGGTCAAAAAGGTCGACGGGCCAAAATGTCGCCGGTCCAAAATAACGCCGGTCCGAAAGGCCGCCGGTCCAAAATGTTTCCAGTTCAAAATATAGCCGTTCCTAAATGACACTAAGTGCATAGTACAGATTTAACCCTCGTGGGTTCCTTGGGGTCATATGGGACCCCAGTGCAATTTCTGTTTAGTTTCTCTTGTTAATCAACCATTTGTTTTTAATGGCATTTTGTGGCTTTTATTCTTCTAGTTTTCTATTCAAAATAATGCTATTATTGTGCTTTATTTTTCCCGAATTGCATTTTTTGCACACAAGACCCTTGGGGTCACTTCCCCAGAATGACAAAAAAAGAGGACGTTGCAACTTTTGTCCAACAGAACTGGACAGAAAATGCATCGAAAAATGTCATAAGTGTTTGAAATTCACTTGCAAAAATCATGTTTTTTCAGGTCTGTAGCAGTTGTGAATAAATATACAGTTATTGTAAGTTTTGCTCTAAAATTTTAATTTTTAATGCATAAACTAAATTTTACTTTGATTGTGTCTTTTTATTTTTATTTTTCTAGCATTAAAAAGTGTGTGAACTTAAATAATGCATGCAACATTTAATAATCATAATAAATTAATTAAAGGAAGCATTGGGGTCGTTTATGACCCCAAGGGTCTTGTGTGTAACTGAAATAGGAGGGACCCACGAGGGTTAATGTTTCCAGCAATTCACAAATTCAATGCAGCTTAATTATGTAGCTCAATTTTACTAATAAGCTTATCACGATATGATAAATACACCTGTTTAGTAACTTTTTTTAAACGTAACAGTTTAGAAAATTAACTTAATTTATTAACAAAAATGTAACTAAATTGATTTCTTCTAACGCTTAAATTATTTAAGTACCAAAATAATGCCATAGTTTATTCAGGGCTGTACTAGGGCCGAGGGACGCTAAATTTCTTCCTTTTTAATACGCTTTTATTAGTTTCACATGTGGGTTTGTTTGTTTTTTGTTTGTTTGTAAGTATGTAACTCTGACAAGGGGACCTTACAGGTTGTCACTCACCGATTTTGATGAGTTTTATATATTATGAAGAGGGACCCACCCTAAGTATTTTAGCAAAAGGATATGCCCCAATGTGCCTTAGTTTCCGAGATATAACGACGATCCAAAGTTTAGCTCGAAGTTATTATAGAGGTACGGTTGAGCAGTGGTCACAACAGCGGCCGTAGCCCAGTGAGCAAGGTCCCCCACTTCGACCGCTGGAGGTCTGGGGATCGAGTCCCGTGACGTATTTTTTTTTTTCTTTAATATCGAAAAAAATTCGATAGTTAATGGAAAATCGTTTAATTATTCATTTTTATTTTATTTATTTATTCATTTAGAAAATAATTTTTTTTTTTCGATTTTTAATATTGTTAATTCACGGGACTCGATCCCCAGACCTCCAGCGGTCGGAGTGGGGGACCTTGCTCACTGGGCTACGGCCGCTGTTGTGCCCACTGCTCAACCGTACCTCTGTAACAACTTCGAGCTGAACTTTGGATCGTTATATCTCAAAAACTAAGGCGCATTGAGGAATATATTTTTACCCGACTACGGCAAAGCCTAAAGGAAGGGTTATGTTTTTATCAGTCTGGCTATGTTTGTGGTTAAGGATGTTCCACCGTAGCTCCTAAACTATTCATTCGATTTTGATGAATGAGGTACCAATTGATTCATTTTCGAGTCTCGAGTGTCATAGGCTACTTTTTATTAGAATTTAACAAGAGGAAAAATCGATTATTCCTAGACAAGCACCGATTTTTACCGATATTTTCGGAGCTAAGTGTGTTCAACAATGAATTTCCAGTGTAAGGCTTACCTAGATTTTAGCATGAAATTAGTTCAAAGCAATATATACATAGAAGATAGTTATTAAATATTTGTTTCAATTCATTATTTTGCATATGCATTTTTCCAGTTAAACTTGAATTTCAAGGCTTTTGTTTTGACAACACTTGTTTCTCGTGACGTGAAAACTTGTATTTAAATAGGCAAAATTTTCATTTTGAATTGCATGATTTTTGTACATTACATGAAATCTTGAAAGCTCGGAACCTTTAATGCGCTTTGACGAATGTTACATGTTTTATGGTGCCGTAAATCTCAAGAAGTAGACTAAAAGGTAAGCTACATTTTTTACCCGACTACGGCAAAGCCTAAAGGAAGGGTTATGTTTTTAGCAGTCTGGCTATGTTTGTGGTTAAGGATGTTCCACAGTACCTACTAAACTATTCATTCGATTTTGATGAATGAGGTGCCAATCGATTCGTTTTCGAGTCTCGAGTGTCACAGGCTACTTTTTACTAGAATTTAACAAGAGGAAAAATCGATTATTCCTAGACAAGCACCGATTTTAACCGATATTTTTGTATCTAAGTGTGTTTTAGTTTAAACTTCAAACAAAAGTCGCAATCAACAATGAATTTCCAGTTTAAGACTGACCTAGATTTTAGCATGAAATTATTGTTATGTACATTTAATTTTGTAATGTATATTCATTTGCTAATGTACAGTGGAGTAAAATAAAAAAGTTTTAAAAACCTGTAACCGGACTACAAAAAAGCTCTAAAAAGTAAGAAATAATAACAAGTTTAAAGAACTATAACCCGACTACAAAAAAAAAAAAAAAAAAAGCACTGAAAGGTAAGAAACAAGGTAGGTGCTATTTAATATCATCGTCTTATTAAATAAAACAAGACGTTTGATATCTTAGCTATACCTGTTTATTTAGTTCTACGACTTGAACCCTCTGCAAGTTCCACATTAACAACATAATTCAATTCAAATGCTGTAGTCGTGCGTTGTCAACTACAGAAAGCAAGCATTTAAACTTGATAGCTTGATACACAAGCAAACATATTAGTTTGATCTATATATATACAAGAATGGTAAATTAGGTTATAATGTTATTCTATCAAATTGTTTTTCTGTAGTTGACAACGCACGACTACAGCATTTGAATTGAATTATGTTGTTAATGTGGAACTTGCAGAGGGTTCAAGTCGTAGAACTAAATAAACAGGTATAGCTAAGATATCAAACGTCTTGTTTTATTTAATAAGACGATGATATTAAATAGCACCTACCTTGTTTCTTACCTTTCAGTGCTTTTTTTTTTTTTTTTTGTAGTCGGGTTATAGTTCTTTAAACTTGTTATTATTGCTAAAATACTTAGGGTGGGTCCCTCTACATAATGTATAAAACTTATCAAAATCGGTGAGTGATAACCTGTAAGGTCCCCTTGTGAGTCAAAGATAAAATTCACGTTCTTTACGAACGTAAAAGTAATATGTTAAAAACCATTATTATTACTAAAGGCTAAACTATATTGCATGTTGATGTATAATAAGTGCATTTGCCATTAGTTCTGAGTAGGGCATCGATCGTCCACAAAATGCATATTATTTTTAGTAAACTTAGCGGATATTCAACAGTTTTCAAAATCTTCTTTTGAATTTGATTTACTCTAAAAGCGTATTTTTTAGTTTTTTTTTAAAGTATATTTAGGATTATTTCTTTTTTTCACACAAAGAAATTAAACAAATAAATTTACTGTAAAGGCTTTTTTCCTTTTGCAAAAACGGAATACCGTTTAATCACCGCGTAGCCGGCAATTTTCTTTTAGAACATTTTCTTTAAGAGTTATTTGGGGACGTTTGAAATCAAATTAGTTCATGTAATTATTGCTTTCTTTGTAACAACTAAGTGGTGGAAGGGGAGGTGAAATTTCAAGAGAAAAAATGGTATTATATTCAACTCCACATTTAAATACTGATTGTAATGAAGGTACAGTACTATGTCTGAGCTGATTAACGCCAGAAATGAATAAGCATCTCTACCTTTAAGATTCTTCTACAAACAAAATTTTGTCTGAATACTTGCATTACTTCTTGATATACATCACTCACAAATAATGAAAAAAAAAGTTCAATTGCTCTGCTTCCTCGATGATGTGGCGTATCTTCTGAAGGCTTCTTATGGGCCAATTTTTATTTGATTTCGTCTGAACCTTCTTCAGACATAGTAATCACGCTATGCTGAAAACGTTCAATTACTTTCTTGCATGTAAAAACTTGGAAGAACTAGCGGCAAAAACCAATCAGCACTGAACCACATATTCGTTGGTATATGTATGTACCGAATTTCATTCTAATTTACGCAGTAAGTTTTGTGGTAGAGTCGCCCCCAAAAAATGGGTCACGCAGATACACACTTACACATTTTCCTTTAAAAAAATAAACGATAAAATTGAATTCAGCACACATCAGAACGTGTAAATGAAGAAGAAAATAAAAACACCTCTATCATTTAAATTATATAGACTTGGTTTCGATCATGTAAGAAATTTTAACAAAAACAAATGTCAAACATTGTATATCTGTCTTATTCATTTCACATTTCTTCAACTTCTTTTTTAACACATAAATTTTCCTTTCGATATCAATTAAACTTGGCTTGAGCTGCTAATCTATTCGTTTTTAAGTTGGTAGATAGCGAGTCACGGTGAAATAAGCTATTGTAAATAAATAACGGACGCTTGTTTGATAACTATTTGTTTCTTGGAAAACGCTCGAAACGGTTACAAGCCGAAAGGGTAATTTTTTTTTTAGTATTTTTCAAAAATTTTAGTCCATTCTATTATTAACGCACACGTTCATCAACAGCAATTAGCAATCTTTTGCTAATTTGGTGTAAAAAAGCCTTTTCATATAATTTAATTTTTGGTACTATCAATGTCGGATCTTCTACATTTTTGTCTGGCGACATTTGGACTGGCGACATTTTTGCCCGCGACATTTTTGACCGGCGACATTTTGGACACGTGACATTTTTGACCGACGACATTTTGAACACGCGACATTTTTGACCGGCGACATTTCGGACACATGACATTTTGGACCGGCGACATTTTGGCCCACGACATTTTGGACCTTCGACATTTTTGCTCGCGACATTTTGGCCCGGCGACATTTTGGACCGGCGACATTTTGACCAGCGACATTTTAGACCGCGACATTTTGGCCCGGCGACATTTTGGACCGGCGACATTTTGACTCGCGACATTTTGGCCCGCGACATTTTTTCCCAGCGACATTTTGGCCGCGACATTTTGGCCCGCGACATTTCGGCAGCGACATTTTGGGCGTATACCCACTAGAAATGTATTTGCTAAAGCCTGCCCGAAACAAAAGCCTGATTACGGCCCTGTTGTTTGGCATATAGTGTCTCTTGGCAAAATTAAATTCCTAGTGCAGTTTCGCATCGAATAGAGCCCAGGTGCGTTCACCTAGTGCGGAAACTGGGCGTCAAAATTCTCGTGGCAATGGCATTCCACCGATGGTGGTGCCCGTGAAAGAGTGGGTGCCGGTCTCGGGGAATGCACTAGGTTTGCAAATGGTAAGAAGCTAAACGCTGCCCCATTTGCAACAAACAAACAAACTTATTTGAACTTGAAAATGTTCGGCAATGAATAAAAGAATCTTTCATAGCATGGAACTGAAAGAAAATACTAAAAAAAAAAAAAAAGCGATGGCCCATTCCAATCGTTCAGGCAAAACGTGGACACGTTGTAAACTTCACTGCCAAGCAAAGCTTAAAATAACAATGTCTTCATCCTCACTCAAATATATATACGTAAAAAATCACAAACGAACCATAAGAAGAGAAACGACAGCAAAGTGCTGCTTTTGATTTCACCCCAGCTATAAATCGTTCGCGCCCCACTTCCACGTCCGAAGAACAAGCTACTTGAACTGTCGCCATGTTTATGTTTTCACGACTGACTGACATACGTAGACGGAGATGCAGTCACACCTTCAAGATGCCCATATCGATACTTTAGCACATCGTAACTTGTATCATTCGCCGAACAGACTTGATGGAGGGCCGCGCCGATGAAAATATCGGGCAGGAAATGGGTAAGCAACTTTAAAAAATATCTTAATCGAAAGGCAAATTGATCTGGGTTATGGGAAAGTGCAAATGGATGCCTGAAATAACACTTGCGTAGGATGGTTTCAGTCTCTCTGGCAATTTGTATTTTCATCCTAAAATCGTATAGATGAAACAAGGTTTATTTTATAAACTAGCTGCTTGGTCCGGCGTTGCACGGGCTACCTCTGAACAAAAAAATAACAAAACTTGAATATTTTATAAGACTGGGCGTCTTACTATTTTTTTTCCAAAGGTTATTTTCTTTTTGCGTTTCCCCATGTATTTTTTAAAAATATATTTATCATATACATATCATAGCTTGATGTAATTAAAATAGTTTTTTAATAGATTGTTGTCTTATTAACAGCTATGAAAAATACTACGTACGTGGCCTGCTAATGAATTTCATGTTTGATTCAATTAAGCCTTCATTCAAAATTCTCATTATCATTATTATTACTGTTTCATGTCAACCACGTTTTATAACAATGGATTTCATATTTAATCCTTTAGGGTCATTCCATGGTGACTAACTTAAAATTCAGAGCTGATTTTGTAACTGTTTTTACTGGTAAATTAAATTATAAAAATATTTTTTAAGTATTCTGGTGGATTTATAATGTACATGATATCTATGTATCATTTCTGCCAAAGAATTTAAAACAAATTACCGACAGTAGATATTTAAATCAAACAAAATAGCAACGTGACTAACGTAACATTTTTGCAACCCTGAAAATGAATGCTCATGTTATGAGGAAAAAATTTCTCAAAGTTAAGCAAGTGTTGAAATTGAATGATATATTTGAAAAATGTGTAAAGTTGGCTTTTAAAAACACAAAACACACTTATTAAATCTTAATTTTTTTTAGTTTTAAGTGTCGCTTTTACTCAAGATGGAGTGTGACTAACGTAACGTGACTGACGTAGCCATCGAATAACAAGCAGTAAACACACTACAAACTATTTATTATAGCTAATCTCAGTGATAATTACAACACTTTTTCAATTTTTTTTAACTTCTTATATTGTATGATTTTCATATACTTATTTATTTATTTATTTATTTATTTTTTTGATACTTTTCACTTCGGTATTTTTTTTTCTTCGGCTGAGGTTGACATTTCCATGGAATGACCCTTTAGGACAAATCTCTTTAATTTTGAGTAAAAATTTGAAGATTTTACTCAATTTCTTCACATTCCCCTTATCCCCCCTTTCAAAACTAATGAAGTCTGAAAAATGACGAATCTATAGGTACCTGGTTCGATTTTCAGCTCATTGGCATTCAGGAGAAAAAGGCAAGACATAGATACATAGAAAGATACACAGTTTTTAATATAAGTAGATATTTTAGTAAGTGAGAACGGCTGGATTAACTTGGTCGGCATCTGTGGTCCAGAATTAACAATTGTAAGTTTTTTAAGTGGATAACAAGGCCAATATGTCATCATGAGTTATAATTTAAATGCAAATTTTTCATACTTTAATTATGCTTAACCTGTTAGAGTGCCCGCCGTATAAATCATATTTGTTTTAAACAGTTTCGATTCCATGAAGCGACAGATTCAATAGAGCGGTTATTTCAATGAAGCGGGATATTGTTTATTGTTCTGCTTTTGACGATTTGATTGATGGTCAATCCATGCGAAAATTATTTCTTTCTCTAAATGGAAAGTAAATTTAAATATTATATGTTTTGGTAAAAGGGTTAGTTTATACCACAAAAAACTCATCTATTATTATGATAATAATAAATTTTGCATTATGTGATGATTTTTTGGCGTCAAAATAAATGAAATTTTTCAGTCAACTTCGCGGCTCCATATCTCTAAAACTAGAACGATATCACTCATAACAATTTTGCTACATATTTAATACTATAAGAAGGTTATCCAGTTAAATTTTTGTAGATTTTCATTCAGTCCCTTTTCAGATATTAAATCTCAAAGTTAGCATTTTTTCTCCAAAATGCCAAGTTTGACAAATTATATTGAAAAAAAGACTGTCTTCAAATGTTTCACACTACTTCTGGGAATAGTCCTATGAGATATCTATTCAAGGGAAAAAAAGTAAGGGTGAGTCTTCTTTCCTTCTACTAATATTTTTATGCTAAAAATGCAAAATTTCATACAGAAAATCCTATTTTTAAATCAATTTTACTCAAATTTGTTAATAATTATCAGAAAAATAACTAGTATAGAAATTTCGGTCATTTTCTGCTCAGTCAAATGGTTTTAAAATCATTTTGATATAATCATAAATAAAAAATTCCAAGCATCCTCGTAAAGTACTCTTTTCATGGAAAGTCGCTTTCGCAGCTACTGAAAAAATTCTGAAGGTTTAAAAATTCTTAAACCATTGTTTCAGGCTCCCAATATAACAATTAAATAACAGGAAAAAAATTTTAAAAATAAAAAAGAGTGAGCAGCATGGTCTGTATCATCTCACATGGATTGACCCTTGATTAAAGCGGCTGATTAAACTGACCACCGATTTAATTAACCAGCGCCCCCTGTATTTTTTTTTGGAAAAGTACTGTTTATAAAGACTGAAACATCTCTGGCTTGCGTTTCCTGCAATGTTTCAAATTAATGCGGGAAAAGTAGTTTTACAGAAATTGTCTGGTAGGAATTTCGCAAACAGTTCAACATGGGATCTATGCGAGTTTACCAAAGGCTGCGGCTGCAATTTAGATAGCCGGCAGAGAGAGTTTCAGTTTTTAAACGGCAAAGTTTACTTTTTATACTTCAAAGAAGCTAATTTTAAGAGATAATAATAATTATTAACCCATTAATGCTCAACTCCGAACTTTTAAACCATTTTTGGCTCATAACATGTGTCTAGGTCAGTGGTGGCCAACCCGCGGCAAGCGTGCCACAATGTGGCACGGCAGAGTAGTAACAGTGGCACGCGAAGACTTTTTGAAAAAATTTCAAAATTGAAGGAAAAATGTCGATCTCAAAAATATTGATAAAAACTAAAACCCTTTTACTGATAAATATAATGATATTATGACGATTAAGTGTTAAGCTGGCTGGCTTACAAATTGTCTTAACTACAATATTGCAAAGTACTTAGCTACGGACATCCAATGAAAGCTGTTGCGCTACAGACAGTGCTTTGTAAAGCATATTTGTGCTTTACACGAATGAAACTTTCGATGCTGCAGAATGGATTCTTGATCTGTAATTGTTTCAGCTAGGGGGTGATGAAATTTTTTAAAAAAGTTAACTCTGTAAGTAAAATTAAGAAACCAAATTGGACAAAATTCGGTATGGTTGCACAAATGAAAATCCTTAAATTGTTTTTGTTACATTACTTGAAAATAATTTGGGAAAAATACTTCAAAAGTATCATCGAATTATTTATCACAAACTCGTTGCTAAGGAATGAGATTTTTTCTCTGCTAGTGACCCTGTAGAGTTCACTGTATTAACAAACTACGAATTAGAGCTCTGAATGTTTTGTGAACTTTTCTCAGTAGAAAGAGGAGAGCATGGCAAGTTACTCCTTCATTGAAATGTGCAGTAGCAGTCCCAAGAAAAAATGGTCATAAGATTTTAGAACTTTAGGGAGTGTGTCTTTTAAAATGTTTGGAAGGAAAGCAATGAAGATTTGCTACTTAGGAATGAAGAATAGCAAATGAATTTAGCTATGTCAGCTCTTATTATCCGGCGTTTCAGTAATTTAAATTTAAGATTGTATAGAAAACAGTTTCCTAAACCAGTACAGGCCATCTACATTCTTTTATGATGAAACTTTTCTTTCAGTTTCTTTCAATTAACAGTTTCTTTCTCTCTACTTTGAAAAAAAAAAGAATAAAACATTAAATTTAATACTGAAAGTATCAACCCCAATTTAATAATTTTCCGATGACAAATGGAGAAAATTTTACACGCATTTTAAGTATATATTCAGTGTTAGGTTTGATGATTTTCAGGATCATAAAAAAATGCTGATCTTTTCAAAGTCTTTGTCTATTTCTCTGTAAGACACTACTTTTTACCCTTCTGAAATCCAAATCAGAATTACTGACTTTTTTTATTGGTAATCAAATATAAGAGCTTACTTCAACAGAAAGTCATCCACGTTACATAGAAATTTGTACCAACAAATGTTTTTTTCACATTTACACACTTTTGCCGTCTCTGATGCTGTTGTAGATTTGGTTCAAAATACGCTTCTAAACAAATTTTTTTTGTTATGAATGCAGAAAAATCTAAATACCGTTGAATATTAATTGATAGCACTAAAAGTAGTTAAACTGCTTAGAATTCTCAAGAACTAATCCTAAAATTAAAGACTTGGTAAAAAAGATACAGACTCATAAACCACATAAAGTACAGACTATTTAATTTTTAGAATAGAATGTTTGATGTTCTTTGTTTCTTTTTTAAGCATAAGCCAATTTTCAGAACTTATAAAAGTGTTTATTAACGATAACTCTTACGCTCGGACTTGTTTTTTCCTTATTACCATTTAGATTTCAATTACTGAGATTTACGAGAGAAAATGTTTCATTTCATTTCATTTCACCCTCCAGGGTCCCCCGTACCTACCAGCTTAGTGGTTTAACCGGGATAGGGCCCTGAAGAGCACTCTGTTCTTAATTTTGAACCAGAACCTAGGGTCGAGCAAACCATAGGCCCTAGCACCCCCAGAGGTATCGTTTCACTTGGAGGACTTTGTGACCATGACATTTTTAACGCCTCCCAGTCACCATTAATCAAGACGGTGGATCTTTGATCGGCTGGGATCGAACCCGGGTCCTTTCGGACACGAGTCTGATGCCTTACCGATCGGGCCACCACGGCCCGGGTTTCATTTGAGTAAGAATTGCATAGTCAGCCAACCTAAAATTTATTTTTAACATTTTAAAAATTTTCAGTTTGTTGGAAAAATGCAATGTGGCACGTTGAGCTTTTTCTCTCTAGATAGTGGCACTCTCCCTAAAAAGGTTGGCCACCCCTGGTCTAGGTACTAAATGAACTGGAAAAATATTTAAAAAAAATCCTGAACCAATATTAAAACTTTTATTTGATATAATGTAACCGTCCTAATTTTAGGACGCTAGGCACGAGAGGGTACAGGTTTTTTACAAATACTTCGACCCCTAGATTTTCCAAAATCGATCATCTTAATAACAAATTTGCATATATTGAACGTTAAAAAAATAATAATGTAGGTAACAAAACATAATACAGCTAACACCGCTTTATTGAATCAGTTTTTAATTGAATAAGCCGCTTAAATGAATCAAATCATTAAAAAGAGAACAACATCTAGCTCTATTAAATTAGCAGCTTTACTGAATAAAAACTATTTTGAACAAAAGCAATTCATGTAAGTGGTGGCCACTGTAATAAAACAATAATTCAAAATAAATTTAAATATTAAAAAAAAAAAAACTAAATAAAAATAAAAAAATTGAAGAAACCAGAAAATTTAACTCGGACTGTTTAACGAGTGCTTCAAATAAACCCTAACATTTAAAATTTAAATTTACATGAAAATAATTCACATTATCAGCTTGTTTGTTTGTATGTATGTATGTAACTCTGAAGGGAAAAAAATGCACGTTCTTTCAAATATAAAAGTAATACATTTAATACTATTATTAATACTGAAGGCTAAACTATATCATATGTCGATGTATTATAGGTTCATGTAAACTTAGCGGATATTCAATAGCTTTGAAAACCAGAGGGAAATCATTTAGAGTATTATGAAATATAGTTTAACCGTCGGTATGAATGATGGTTCTTTTTAGTTTGATCAACTCTTAAGGCGTCTTTTTTAGTTATTTAAATTAGAATTTGTTTGAAGCAAATACACCCACAGCTCGGTCATAGCATCCTGAGACTTCAGTTTCGTCCTTATTATTCTGGATTCCTCAGTCGAGAATAGCCAATGACCGAGCTGGAGGCAAATATCCTCTTATTGTAGCCAAGATAGCCAGCAAGCTAGTATATAAAATGAATTTGTCTTACCAGCGAGCGTCCGCAAACCATGGTGCGGCTCAAATCGAAATTTGAAAGCAGAAGCTGTTCAATATGCAATGAGTTACCGCCCATAAGCCAGGGATAAGGCAGAACTGAAGCAAATATTACAAAGAAATTTGTTTATTTGAATGAATGGAGAATTGATTTTTTCCAGAAAAATCAGAACCGGAACGGCATTCCGGCACCAATTTACCCCTACCTCTGACGTAGGTGGACAAGGGGAAGCAGCATCCCCCCCTTTTTCCCCTACAAAGAACTGAGCGGAGGGAAACCGTTCTTCCCACAGCAAACAAATTTACCAGGTATGCTCTTGCATTTGCGACGAAAGCAATTAACAACTCGAATTTCTCGTCTGCCGGCTCAAAAACAAAGTAGTTTAACTCCAACGCTAATGAGAGCGCCCTCTGACGTCAGGGCCTCTCCTCTCCTCTCTCGCATTGTGAGCGCCTAATGGCACAGGGCGCGAAGGTCGGCGGAGAGAGAGAGAGAGGGGGGGGGGGATTCGGAGACTGCACCTACACCCACTTCAGATCAGCACTTTTCGAAGTAGTTTGTGAGTAGTAGCCGAGGCGAAGCTGTATAGTTCAATCCCCCGCATTTCCGATGAAGACAAGTACTAAGATTAAGTTAAAAATTTAACCCCCCCCCCCCCGGCCCAGATTGCCAACCACACATTAAAAACGAACGTCACTAGTTAGAAAATATTTTAAAGCAGAATAAAGAGGGTAAATTGAAAATCTTTTTTAAATTCTTAAGGGCCTAACACACGCTCAGGAAAACCCGAAGGAATTCCTCGAGGAAATCCTCCATGTGTGTATGGAGAATTCTGTTGAGATATTCCCGCTGATCTCCGGACGCTGCTCTTATGAGATTTTCTTGGAAGAATCCCTGGAGGATTTCCTCAAGTAACTCCTTCGGGTTCTCTGGAGCATGTGCAGGGGCAATTTATACTTAAACAAATTCCAAGTATTTTAATTGTTAAGAAATAGAAACTGGCAACAGATAAACATTTAAAATCATTGGGTTGTCTTTCCTCGTCGGCCAACATTGACATTGAATTCAAATCGCGTAAATTCAAGCCTTAGCCGCATTTGCTAAAAAACGTTATAATTTGAGTTCTATGTTCAATAGAAGTTCCAAACATATTCTATCGGATGCAGAAAAATATTCTATTTCTTTTGATACTATTCTTTTAAATTTTCAAGCAAGGTTTCACTTCTAAAATTGCAAAAAATGTTTGAAAGGATTTTAATTAATATCTTCGTTAATTAATATCATACGAAGACGGGACCTAAATAAAAACACTCTCGATTGACTCACTTTTCAAAAAAAGAAAAATCCACCCGTTTAAGCGCTAGAGTGCCACAGACAGATACACAGATGCAACACAAATTCATTGGGATTTTTGCCCAATCACAATAGTAGTTTTATTTGTCAACTAGTGGATAGGCCCGGCCCGGCGTCGCGCGGGTTAAAATGCAACATGCAAAATCCAAGAAGGTATTTTTTTGTAACAGTAATGAAAAGGGTGAGCCTTGAATTGATAATTCATTGTTAATCGTAATCATTGTTGGAAAATATACTCGTATTTAAATGTGTTGAATTTAATCAATTTGTATTCTTAAAGGTTTATCTCTATTACTCTATCTATTCGAAATTGAAAGAAAATGGTCATATTGAGAAGAAAAACTTGAATTTTGAGCTTTTTGGGTTTTTTAAAAATTCCAAAACCCCGTCTATGTGCATCAAGGAACCTCTGTGCCAAGTTTGATGAAAATCCGACGAAAACTGGATTTGTATAAGGAACAAACATACACACAAATATACATCCATCCATTTTTATTTATATAGATTTTTTTGTCAGACGATTTTTTTTCCGACAAAAATTTGAGATTTAGAGAGCATTTCATTATTTATTCAATCAATTATTTATTTTTAATTATTGGTAACCGATTAAAAAAGAATTTTGAGACATTTTATATAGGAGCGAGTTTTTTTTGGTTTGATAAAGTATGTTTTGATCTACTTCCTATTTTTAATTGTTTTTTTCAAAGCAATTAAGGAATCTTTCTAAGGAAGAACTAGAATAGCTGCATTGTTAGAAGATGCTACAACTTTATTTATTCTTTTGTTTACTTTTTACATACTTAGTTCAGATGAGATAGGCATGTTAGGTTTTTATAATTCAGCAATATGTGATAAATAGGTATGTTTGACATATTTTGCAGTCTCAAATAACTAAAAGAATATTGATCATATGCTAGAATGCCGATGTCGATAAACGGGAAAGTAGGCTCGTTTAGTTTTTGACTGAACTTCTTGTTTCCAAATATCTTTAAAATCTCTGGTCATGGGGGCCGACATGTGAATGCACTTGCATCCCCCTGGGTTTTCGCGAAATAATTTTCAAAAAAAATTGTTACTTTTATAGTTATGCATTAAAAAAAAGTATTTTTAATGGTTTTTTCTGCGGGAAAAAAATTTTTAGTAATATTTTAGTGAAGATATTTTTTCGCTGATTTGTTTTGAAGCAAAGTTTTTCTGGTTAAGTTCTTTAGTACATTTTTTTATTAGTAACGGTGCAACCCAATCACAATAGTAGTTTCATTTGTCAATTGGTAGGTATGGATGATTTTAAATGGTCACTTCTGCTGTCGGGGTGGGGTAAGGTTTTTGTAACAAAGGGTTATTTAATAGTCCTGCGAAGAAGCCATGACTGTCACATCATATTTTTAAAAATATTATTCCAATAAAATGAATTCCAAATGTGAGTGATTAGTTGCTGCAGCGTTTTTTCAGACTAACCTTTTTCTGTCTAAGTCAAGAACCCCATCTATGTGTTTTATGGGGTTATCGTTTGCATTAAAATTTCTGTCAGCTTGTGTCAAATAAATAGATGCATCGAAGCAAACATCGAAAAGACATTCCAGGTGCAGCAAGGAATGCAGATGACCAAATAAGAACAAGATTTTCTATATTAAGACTTCGACATAAGTAATCTGTTGAGAACGAATAATTTTCTGATAAAGAAGTAGAAAAAAAAAATGTTTTAATTGATGACTTGAATCGAGGATAGCATCCAAAACTTCAATGCTTTCTTCAAGCAAAACATTGAAATTTGGATCTTGGGCTTTTGAAGCTTTAATTATTCTTACTGTTCAATATTTGTTTAAAATTGAAGTAGACACAAAAACTGTCATTAAAGAAATTGAGGAATTTGGCTATTTTATTTCATTTTTCATTCCCTTTGCGGCACGTATTATTATTAAAACTGTTTAATTACATTTTTACCAGTTATTTACTATCCTAAAAGGAAAAGATACAAACTGTTAAAACTACAGGTTAGACAATGCACCTTTGAGGGTCAAACGTTGTAGCAACAGCGGCACACCCTTGAAGGTGCCATTAGGTTCCTTAGTGTGCCATGGGGTGACATAAGTCACCCATGGGGTGCCAAATGACACCTTCAAGGTGACATATGGAGTCGAATCGCACCCCTCAGGGGTTGCCACTGGTGCTGCAACGTTTCACCCTTAACTGTAGTTTTAACAGTGTAGGGGGTGAGACCTATAAAGATATAAAAAAAATAGTTTTCGCCTAGATGCTGAGGACCACCCTAATATCAGGTGCAAGAGAGGATGCAAAAACTATTTTGTGCCTTCGCCACAAACTCAAAATATAGTTAATTAGCTTTCTACGCACTCCTCAATATATACCTCGTTGGGCCGTCTTGATTTGATTAATCATTTAACATTTCAAAAAGTTCAAGACATTTTTATCAACATCTACTTGCATTTTCATTATTTAAAACCGTATAACCTTTGACACACTTTGTAGTTATAAGCAACTTCTCACTCTTCTTAAGAGCCCATCGCGAACTTAAAAAGCTTATTGAAATGCATAATTGGTCCATCTATCACGAAGGGCTGACACATTCGTTTGATGATAGTGTTTGATGCTTCAGCTGCGCAGCAGAAAATGGCCTCAATTTGCAGGAAGGATTCCTCACCTGTGTCGAAGATCAAGGCTCTCTCGTCTTCGGAAAATTTGATGGCTTTTGTGAGGTTTTTCCGTTGTTTGTTTATCTCGTTCTAGTTTACTGCGTATTGTTTTTCTAGTTTGCAACTCTTAGTTTTGAAAAGTCAATTTTTTTAAAAAAGTTTTCCCAGTGATTTAAATTTAAATCTCTATACAGGGTGTCCACTCCAATCGTGGACCAATAGCTAATTTCTAAACCGTTAGAGATAAGCATATAGTTTATTTAGGAAAAAATCTCCAAATTACGAAAGGATTTTTGGGTCCATTCAATGTTTTTCAAAAAATCAAATTTTGAAAGAGTTACGAAATTTAAATTTTTATACAGCCCCCCAGTCCTATCAATCATATTTAGTAAAACATTCTTGACACTGTAACGTTTAAAACTAAAAAAAAAATCACTCTTCTACGACAAAAATTGACCGAGTTATGACGTTTTGAAAAATCAAGATTTTGAAGGATTTCGCATACGGTCCCTAAAGCGATCTCTCGATGACGTCATGAAACAATGCAAGATCTTGATTTTTCAAAACGTCATAACTCGGTCAATTTTTGTCGTAGAAGAGTGATTTTTTTTTAGTTTTAAACGTTACAGTGTCAAGAATGTTTTACTAAATATGATTGATAGGACTGGGGCGCTGTATAAAAATTTAAATATCGTAACTCTTTCAAAATTTGATTTTTTGAAAAACATTGAATAGACCCAAAATTCCTTTCGTAATTTGGAGATTTTTTCCTAAATAAACTATAGGCTTATCTCTAACGGTTTAGAAATTAGCTGTTGGTCCACGATTGGAGTGGACACCCTGTATATAAAATGGATGTCTGTATTATTTGTATATATGTATGTTTGCTCTTTATATAAATCCAGTTTTCGTCAGGTTTTTTCATTAAACTTATCACAGAGGTTTCTTGATGCACTAGAATTCCCATAGGCGGTGTTTTAAAATTCAAAAAAAAAAAAAAAAAATCCAAAAAGCTTAGAATTCAAATTTTTTGTCTCAAAATGGCCATTTTGTTTCAATTTTGAATATATAGAGTAATAGAAATAAGCCTTCAAGCATATAAGTTGATAAAATTTAACATTTAAATATGAGTATTTTCCAACAAAGAGTGCGATTAACAATGAATTATCAATTTAAGGCTCACCTATTTCATTTTAGCATGAAAGAAGTTAAAACAATTACTGCTACAATTATTTTTATTCAGCACTAATTGAACCACTATTGGGAACTACTATGTTGTATCAATAAGCACCCGGGCAATACCGGGTAATAAGCTAGTAACAATATAAAATCTAAGAGATTGGAATGCCAATATTCTAAAACCTGGAAAACATTCATTCGGGGATGAGCAAATTAGAATTTTTAAGCTGAGATTTGAGTGAATTTTTTTTTCGCGATCACAATACTTCCTTTACTACGTAAAAGGAAGTAAAAAGAATAATCCCCGGACTCTTGCAGGTCCGCGGGTCCAAAAAGATTAGAAAACGTAGGTCTATGTTATTATTTCACTAGTAGTGGCCTTAGTAAAACATTTGTATTCAAAAGAAGTGTTTTATTTGTTAACTTGTGAATGACTGATTGGGAAATAATCTAAGAATTTAATCACCAATAATCTTTAAATTAGTTTTAAAATAACTTAAAAATACGCTTTTAGCTGCACTTATAATGCATCAACATGTAATATAGTAATATAGTTTATATAATATATTTTAGCCTTTAGTATTAATAATAGTACTAAATATATTACTTTTATATTTGCACAGAACGTGAATTTCATTTTCTATTCAGAGTTACACACAACTGAAACACTTATAATATTCGTACATCAACATGTAATATAGTTTAGTCTTTAGTATTAATAATAGCATTAAATATATCATTTTTATGTTTGTAAAGAACGTGAATTTTATCTTTTATTCAGAGTTACATACGTACAAACCCACAAGTAATATTAATAAAAGCGTATTAAAAAGTAGAACTGAACTTCTTGTCACGAAATTTTGTTGAAGGTGCGAATCGTTTTGAAATTTCTATCGTAACATACAAAAGAGTTGATTTCAGTGTTATCGGAAGGAATATTATTTTATTAAAAACACTCTATTCAAATTCCTATCGCAGTTTTCTAAATTCGACTTAATGCTATACAATATTAATACAATTTCAGAGGTGTGAAATATAAACCATTCTGATCAAGTCAATAAATAGGCAAGTGAAGAGCTAAAAATGGAGTGGGTGAACACGTTTCAGAACTTGACTTATAATATTATTTGTAAACCATTTCTTATAGCAAAACACGTTTGAGCGTTTTTTTCGACCCTACAAATAAAGTGAAAGAAGAAAGAATGGAACAAATAGTCTGAGAGGTAGTAACGTTTTCATGTTATTTTAAGACGTCTGGCTCTTTAACCCATTTATGCCCAAGTTTTTTTTTACATTTTTTTTTTTCAATTTTTATTCGCTAAAACTCTTATTTGGAATGGTTTACATACATTTTAGGCTTAAAATAGTTCGCCGTTGCCATATTTACTAAGTTATTTAACGTCCTCTTTATGGGATATTTTGCAGATATGTGCGCAAAAAACGACCTTACTTGACTTTACTTTTTCAAAGTACCATTACAGAAGGCATCTGTGATCAATTTTAAGCAAAACATTTTTAAAATAATTTAATTTTATGAAAAATAAGTTCGCAAAAAAACTTCCTTTCTGTGGCTAACCATGCTGGATCGTTGCTTGACTAATTTGTCTGAAAATAGCTGTCAATAAATAAACTCTGATGTCCGACTAGTGGCTCTAACTAGTTTTCTCAAGAAGGACTATTTGACTAGTGAAAAACAACTTTAGTAAAAGGAGATACCCATTGCAGGTTTTTGTATGCAGTAACTAACAAGCGTCCTGTTTTTAGGCTACTGAGCATAAATAAGTTAATATATCTTTTCTCATGCTCTTCTAAGTAGCATCCTGGGTGTCTGGCTGCAGAGAGTGATCGCGTTTTTTTTTTTTTTTTTAACTGTGCATCACATTTTTACTGGTAAAAATTAGTGGTTTTCAAACAATTTTGGGGGCAAAGAGAAGCCTAAACCTGTCGCAAGTATGTCATGCAATATACCAATGGAAAGCTCTATTTTGTACCATCACAATAGTTTTTAAATTTTTATTCTACTTTAAATAAAAAAGAAATTATAGTCATTTGCATGTAAAAATTTCTGTTTTTTTTTCTCTCACTTTTTAAATTTTTTAACAGCTCTGCATTTGGTACAATTTTTGAAGTAGAAATCTAAAACTTGGCAGGATTACTTATCTTGTCATACGCGTCCATCACACCAATTTTTGTTTTAATCGGAAATGGTGAGGTCTAAGGCAGGAATTCAAGTGAAACACGGACAATCGCAACTCAAAATTGCAATCGCAAATTCCCAAATTTGGATAGGTTGCAATCGCTATGAATGCTAATCGCACTGACGTCACTACGGGTGGAGCCAATAAGAGCTCACGAGCAGTCAGCGATCTCCTCTTATTCGCCAAGTAGGCTGTGACGTTTTATCTAGCTCGTTTTTCATAGGCAAACGTCACTCTGACGTCACGATGTTTTTATCAAGAAACGTTCTAATGTAATTCACTTCCAGTAGCGATTGCAATATGCGATCGCCTGTTTCACTTGAATTCCTGCCAAAACCTTTTTTCCTTGATTGATTTAATTTGACGTGGAATTACTCAAAAATGACCCCAAAATCACTATTTTCGCCAACAAAAGTACAATGCGCCGAGCAGTAAAAAACGCAATCGCTCTCGGACACCAAACACCCAGCATGATGCTTGGAAGAGCATAAGGAAAGATAGATTAAAAAGCCAGACGTCTTAAAATTGGTGTTTTGTCGACGTTGTTAGCTCTTGGACTATTAGGATGTTATTTGTAAACCATCTCTTACAGTAAACTACGTTAAAGCTTTTTTTTATACAACAATCCTCCAAATAAAGCGAAAGAAGAAAAAATGGAACAAAGGATTGATGGAAACTCGGCAAAGAAAAAAAACATGCATAACTATTCCCTTCTATGTTTTTTTTTTCTTTTCAGAATCCGCATCCTGCATATTTCATGTAAACATATATAATAAAGAATTCCAAATATCAGCTTTTGGGAGGCCAATTTGATTAAACAGTGGGTTCCACCTTTTGCGTGATCTTTGGAAAAACGGTGCTCGAAAAATGGGGAGGGCAGGCGATTTTTCATTGTTTTTTGTCTTTATTCCGTCAAAGTGCCTGAAGTATTCGTGATTTATATTTTTCCTAACAAAAGTTCCGAGACTGCGTTTTCCTTGCAATTTTTGTAGTTTAGAAAAGGCGTAGTCAGATTTAGGAGTTCATCCGAACCAAGGACATTTGGCAACCCGTAGTGTCACCCTCCTTTTTTTTTTTTTTTCTATTTCTCCATTTTTATTTATTTTTTATTTCTTAAGTGTGATAGATTTGGCGAAGTATCTTAACTCACAACAAAGAATATTTTAAACTTTTCGTTTAAGGGGTCACATTACCTCAAAAATGACCAAACGACTAAAACTTTTTTTTATTGTGTATTTTAAATCTACTCTTTTTTTGAAAGCACAAAATAACCTCCAAAGGTAAAAAATAATAATTCAACGAAAGTTGTATTACCAAATACATTATTCCTTCCTTATAGGGCAATTCCATCGTTACAGATGTAACAATCGCAGACTTTGAACACAAATAATTCTGGTTTGGGCTGATGAAAGTCTTCATTTTTTTTCCTGTTGTGTAACTTGATGATGTTTATGCTACATTAAATTTGCGTGCAGATTGCTTAATTACAAAAAAATACAGAAATTAAAAACTGCCTGTTACAGACGTAATTCACAAAACAGCAAAAACTCGACTATGTCATACAACTTACAATATTCCTCTGAATTATACGGACATTTTGAACTTTTTTTTTTAATACGTGTTCTATAGACTTCGAGCTTTCTAAAACCATAAAGATTGTATGGATTTTGACTGCCGAATTTGTGAAAAAAATTCATGAACTTGTTACGGACGAAACAAAGTGGTGTTACAGACGTAACATCTCTGATTTGAAAGTAGAAAACAGTATTTTAAAGCAGGAATAAACAAAGATTTTTGTGCTAAAACAATACAGTAGCATTAATTAACACATTATTTGAATATTTTAAGTTATACTGTAACAGTTTTAGAAAATTTGGGTAAGTCTGGGGGAGTTGGGAACATATGCTAATATGTCAATATGTAACAATAAATTAATGCATCTTAAGACAATTATTTCCAAGAAAGATTGACACAAGAAAAGTTTAGAAGGGCCTTCACACAAATTTATTTATTTGTATTCTTAAAATTAATGCATAATGGGGCTGCTACATAAAAAAATCGGGAAAAGTAAATTCCTCCTTGGAATCAGTGATTGGTCTTAGGAGAACTTAAAAATTTGAAAATGTTGGATGATATTGCAGAATACTAGTACCAAACTAAAATTTAACCTTCTTGGAGACAGTTGGTCAATTTTGATAAATTTTTTTTGAATGAAAAAATGTGTCCTTTTTCGTCCAACGTTTTCGAAATTCGAACGGCATTTTCGCAAATAAATTTCAATTACATGCCGACATAATTAAAAATTTCAAAATCAGAATACCAGAAACTTTAGTACTCGTACCATATTATGCTGTATACATGTATTGCTCATCCTGTGCTTTTTACCTATTTAATTGGAAATTTACTTTTGCTACGGACGTAACATAGAGCTATTTGTTATGTCCGAAATGTTACGTCTGTAACAGCATTAATTTAAAAACTAAATCAGTTGCAATATTTTTAACTATGGTGGGCAATTACTCTAAGAATTTGCCAAAAGGACCATTAAAAGTTTTTTTTAATTTTGATTTTTTAGGACGTAATGACAACTTTTGCTTCTTTTTTGTTACAGACGTAACATCAAACTTCTTTTTTTCAAACTTCAATTACACCATTTAGATCAATTCAAAAAAAATTAATGAATGCATATTATTATAGTACCGTCTTAGTAGTTAAAATTGTGCTACAAGTAGTTATTTTTGTTTTTATTTTTCGATGAGAAATATGCATTTGAAAATGTGTTTTTTTTTCTGATTTTTACAAGTTCGTGAATATCGTACTTCCAACTAAGAAAACAAGTATTATTCTAACTCTCACCAAAAAACCAATGCAGGATTCTTAAAATATACGTCTTAAGCTTTAAAATGATGTATAACATAGCAACATAACTTCAATATGAATTTTTGACCAATTGGTTTCACTTTTCATGGAATGGCCCTATATTCAACAATTTTTAGAACACATTTCACATTTGTTCCTTTTGAAGCAGGTAAGTAAACTTAACTATTTCCCTTTGCCCCACATTCCCCTACATGAAGAAGGAGTAATGTATTTCGTAATACAATCTGCACTGAAATGTTTAGCAGTTATTTTGTACTTTCAAAACAAAACAAAAAAAAAAAACTGCAAATGACCCAAGTTTGTCTTGTTTACTAAGAAGAATTAGAGTTAATGCTTCATATCTCTGAATAGAGTTTAAAAATGTGTGTTTAAATCTCAATTTGGAAAATAAATAAGTAAATGGGCTGAGTGCCTTTTACCTCCACGGTAAGGATGTACAAACGCTTACAATAATTAACAATTATTTTACTTTTTTTTGCATTGTACTATTTTCCAATAATTTTTATCTAACAGCTTTCAAACTTTAAAAAAATTTAAAAGTCACAATAAAATGAAACAAACAGTAAAATTAGTCTTATTTAAAAAAACATCATTCAAAAATGCCCAAAATTCAACCTTAGCGAAAATTCGAGTAGACAGGTCTTTGTTATGTAGATTATAGAAAGCCAAAGATACCAGAGTTGTTTTAAGAACTATCTCCTCCGATATTTGTGAAAGAAACAATAGCAGATATATAGAGCATAATTTACATAAGATAAAAAGAGCTTCCAAACTGCCATAATAGTATGTTTATTCAAAATAGAAATGAATGAGTGTTGATTTTCAAATCACAAGTTCAAAATTTCTGGATGCGAAATTCGGAAATATATTTTATAAATAACAATTTTACTTGCGAATTGTACTGTCTGAAGAGCTAAAGCATTTCTTTTTAGACACTTCAAAGCATTTTCATTCCTAATAGGAGTGGGTGCTTTGTTTCATTATTTCTATTCTATCCCTTTGTTCGCACTACGATTCAATGACTAACCTATCGAGTTTTCTGTTGATGCATCATCGCATATAAAAGCTGTTTAAAGAAAACTATTTGCTTTTATAGTTGAAAGCCAAATTTTGCTAAGCCGATTTTTTGCTTTCAGTTTTGATGAATTCAAAATTAAACATCAATCTGACACCAAACAGGCAATTTAGAGTTTATAAACTTTTTAATTCTGGTAGAGAAATAGAGATGCTTGAAAATTTTGTTTGAATGGTGAGAAAGAATCATTGAACTTTTTGGGTCAAGGTACTAATCAGGATTCCATTTTTTAAAAAAAAGTAGTTCATCATTTTATCCCCTCACCTTTAGTTCAGACTTTTCATCCTTGCACTCCTCATACAACGATTGTCTCCATAGTTACGAAGTTAGCAATTCTTTTGTTTTAAATACGCTTTCATTAGTTTCACATGTGGGTTTGTTTGTATGTATGTAACTCTAAATAAAAGATATATTCACGTTCTTTACAAATATAAAAGTAATATCTTTAATACTATTGTTGAAACTAAAGGCTAAACTATATTACATGTTGATGTATTATAAGTGATTCAATTGTTTGTGTTTGTATGTCACACTGAATAAAAGATAAAATTTACATTCTTTACAAATATAAAAGTAATATATTTAGTACTAAAGGCTAAACTATATTATATGTTGACGTAAGTGCATGTAAACTTAGCGGATATTCAATACTTTTGAAAATCAGAGGGAGTCAGAGTATCAGGAAGTATAGTTTAACCTTTAGTATCAATGATAGTATTAAGCATATCACTTTTATATTGGAAAAGAAAAACTCTCTAAAAGCGTATTTTTTAGTTTTTTAAACTGTAATTTAATTATTAGTTATTTGATTCATCGATTTTGTGTCTTCAGTAATTTTCTTGTTTTTGGAAACTTATATTTGCTAATGTTGGAAAAAAATTAATTGGAGCTGATCTGGCTCTGTTGGTGGCCTGGGTACAAATGAATGTTTTATGACAATCATAAAAATGGTCAAGCAGACAAACTAAATTATTAGGTCGAAGTTTCCTAATTTCTAGAAATAAACGTAATGAAAGCAACATAATGTGTGTCATCAGAAAATTATCTTGAATTAAGCGTTCCATTTCGACGACGGATGTTCTCATAATTCTGATTATCCTACATAAACGCGACAAATTTATTGCGTAACAAATACCGAAGGATACGTCACCGAACACTCGTGTGATTGCAGAATGTACACATCGCCATTTTGTAGCGGTTTATTCATGGCGGTGTATTAAGAAATGGGCGATTCTCTGTAACCTCGTAATTGGCTGTCCGGACCGAGCATTTTAAAATTAATAAAGTGTAATAAAGTAATTATCGCTCTTAATACAAGTAAAGCATTAATACTTTGTACGCCAATTGTATTTGGAGCGATAACAATTTTTTTTCCTAGAATTTATCTAAGTCCTAAAAACACAGTCCCCTGGCTGTCCCAATCCTATAGTCTAACACTTCAAGGCAATATTTCAAAAAACCTATTAACACTACATAAATTTGGCAATAAATATCTAAAAATTCATTCTTTTATTTATTTATGTTCCATTGTAAAAATAATTTATAGATCTTCCTGAAATATGATGTGCAGCTAATATGTTTAAATTCTATTAGCAACATATCCTGTCCAAACAGGAACGTTTCCATTGAAAGTCCGTAACCTTCCTGAAATTAGCCAAGAATCTCCCTGAAGAATTCAGAAACCTTTCCAGTTAAAGCGAATGTTTTTGGAATGAATCAGTAACCTTCTTCAAAACTTAACTATGCTTCTCGTAAGAGCGTACCACTATCCTGATTTTATAATTTTTTATTGAAAAAATAATTTTATTACAAAAATAAGTCTGAAAGTTCCTTTACCAATATCTTAAAGGCAAATAAATCAAAAACCACTAGGTCTCAACAAAAAGTGAATATAAAGTAAGGGTTTTAAGTCGAAACCCCTTCATATCCATAGTTCAACTTTCGGAATTACTTATTTTGAGAAATGGACGTAACGAGTTTTGATTCCAAACGACTCATTTAATTTGCATAAGTAATGGGCATATCACACGTAGCGAAATCCATTCAACTTTGCTACAACTTTGATGCGCTTCAACCGCGGTTGCGTAGTTTCGACCGGAAAATCCTAGTGTGCATTGCTTTTCAGTCCAACATATTTTCTTCAACTTTTTTCTTTGCTCGCAAAAAAGTTGCATGAACTTCAACTTTCCTGCAAAATCAGCCAATCAGGAAGCAGCAATCCTTTGGCCTGATGACGTCAAAAAACAATATGGCCGTCTATAGGATGTCGACATGCACGTGGAGACATCATATAGCAAGAATGGAAACATGAGAATAACTTCAGTTAAGTTATTAATCACATATTTTTATTTGAAAAAACTTAAATCTTTATTTCGTAGAAACTTTCTCGTTAGCTTCGTAGTGTTTCTAGCCGATTCAACTCTTTTTGAGAGCCTGGAAACCCTGATGGACTTCTTTCTGTTGAAGCGCATTGAAGTTGTAGCAAAGTTGAAGGGATTTCGCTACGTGTGATATCAACGCCTCCTAAACACTAAATGCCTGCAACTTTCTGGTTTTTAGCACAGAGCAAAATTTCATTCTTGGTTCACGATACACTGCGATCTACCAGAGTTCTTCGAGAAAGAGAAATTAACGATTGGTTCATTTCTAAATTTAAATTTAAAAATCAACCAATCAAAAAATTTAATTCGAATATTGTTTGGATCCATCGCCAATAGCTGCAAAATGCCCTTGGTTCACGATACACTGCCATCTACAGGAGTTCTTTGAAAAATTAACGATTGGTTCATTTCTGAATTTAAATTAAAAAATTATCCAATCAAAAAATAACAACGGCACGGCCCTTTATTGCACTCTGATCTTAATTAAAGATGGGCAATGGCAACTTGATGTTACGTCACTCATTATTTCGCAAAACGAGCGACTCGGTGATCCAGCGTTTTGCTGAAGATAGCTGTCGAAATAATTTGTTTGGAGGAAGATTGAATAGCATGACTACATTCCAAACAGCACCCACGGAACTAATTCATTTCGAAATTCATGAAAAGTAGTTGCGCACATTTCTGAGACTGTATTTTTGAAATGTTTCGTGAAATAATCAAATCAAGGTTTGTTGATTGTTGGAAATGTAGAAAGTTTGTTGGTGATATTTGTGTTTTATTGGTTCAAAGTAAAAGTAAGAATAATTCCAACTCTTAAAATAAATAACTGTGCAGACGATTTTTTTTTAGTTATTTATTTGTATTATTTTATTATTATTATCATTATTATTCTTTTTTTTTTGGCAGACGATTTTTTCCTTACAAAAATTACTCCTTTAAGAGAGGATTTTATTATTTATTTATTCATTTATTAATTTTCAATTATTGGCAATGAATTAAAAATGAAATTTAAGCCATTTTACACAGGAACGATTTTATTTTTGTTTGACAAAATGTGTTTTGATCTACTTTCTATTTTTAATTCTTTTTTTCAGAACAATTAAAGATTTTTTTCTACAGAAGGACTATAATAGTTGCATTCTTTAAAAGATGACACAACTTATTTATTCTCTTGTTTACTTTTTACGTGCTTAGTTTTAATCAGATGAGAGAGGCATATTCGATTTTTAGAAATCAGCTTTATGTGCTAAAAAGTATGTTTGATATAATTTGCAGTCTCAGATAACTAAAAGATTAAAGGAAAGTAGGCTCGTTTAGTTCTTGACAGAATTCTTTTTTATTCTAATTCAAGAAAATTTTCACATAAATCACTGACTATTGGGGTTAAAAATTACTTGCGTACATTAATGTTTTTTGGTGTTAAAAATAACAAATTTTTCTGCGTTCGACGCATTTGTTTTAATGGGGGAGTTTCCGAAATTTCAGAAGTATTTTTTTTCTGAAAGAACATGTTTCAAAGCATAGGAATTGACCTTTTTTTATTTTTTGACACAGTTATATTTTTTTTATGAATGATTTTAACCTGTGTGCAGATGATATTCCGAAAAAAAAAAAAAAAAAACATCTGCGCATGACGTCAGTGGCACACGTAAGCGCGAAATCTAATTGGTTGTAGTGAGATGATGAAGGTCATGACGTCACCGATTCCTGCGATTGGACAACTCAAGTCAAGCAAAATGGTGTTATTATTGGAAAGAGAGCTGTTAGGTGCACAACTGACGTCACAAAAACCACGCCCCGTTTTAAAGGTAGGGTATTTAAAAAAAATAATAAAAAATAAACTGTTGGGAAAATTAAAGTATTTTCCTGGCCCATGTTATTTTTTTATATCATTCTATCAATTTCAGTAACGAAAAGTAGTACTTTTGACTGAAGGAAACTCCCCCATTCTCTATCTTAGGCAGGATTTCAAGTGAAACAGGCGATCGCAAATTACAATCGCTACTGGAAATGAATTACATTAGAACGTTTCTTGATAAACACATCGTGACGTCAGCGTGACGTTTGCGTGACGTTTGCCTATGAAAAACGAGCTAGATAAAACGTCACAGCCTACTTGGCGAATAAGAGGAGATCACTGACTGCTTGTGAGCTCTTATTGGCTCCACCCGTAGTGACGTCAGTGCCAAGTTAAGTTGATGATAATGTAATTCACTTCCAGTAGCGATTGCAATTTTGCAATTCGAAGCGATTGCAATGGTGTTTCACTTGAATCCCTGCCTTAAATATAGCGCGACTTATTTGCGTTTAAAACTTACTTTTTTTCTAGTCTTCGCTCGATTTCAGGCACTACTTTCCTCATTAAAAACCATCAACAAAACTTAGGCAGGAATTCAAGTGAAACACGGACGATCGCAACTCACCAATGCAATCGCAAATTCCTAAATTTGGATTCAAGTGAAACGTTACAATCACTACGAGATGCGATTCTATCGTTAATTCGACTTCCAGTAACGATTGCAATTTTGGTCTATTGCGATCGCCTCGAAGTGATTGCAATGGTGTTTCACTTGAATTCGGCCTTTAAAACTAATTGCTCCCCGGTAGTATTTTTCGCCATTGGATAGAGCGAAATTTCGAGGATCGAAGCTTCTATCTCAAACGGAAAAAAATTACAGGCGTTTGAAGTACAGTGTTCGATATCTACGTCTTATAAATTCTTTGTTGTTTCTACTTTCTAATTTTGATTTCTGAAAATTATTTATTTTTTAACGGTTGTTTTGAATGATTTTAAAGCCCATTCAAATTTTATGACTTTCTTTTTAAAGAACGAGTTTTGACGGACAGTTGTCATTGTAACAAGTTTTTAAAAATTATTTTATGGAAGATGCTAGGTGCTTAGACAAAATTCTCTGCACACATTTTAATTGTCGAAGCAAAATCTTTCTTTTCATTTCGACGTGGAAGTGAAATTACATTTGCCCAAAGATGTTTCTTTTCCTTTAAAGCACGAGCACAGCCTTGCGGGTACAGCTAGTGTCCACTATTCATTATACTAGAGCCGCTATATAGACAGGCCGAAGCATCAAGATTAAGTTTCACCACTTTGGATCCAATTCCTTAACTTTTACTTTCCATTTTTCTTTGTTGCGGAGTAGGGTAACCAGAAAAAAGTTTTGCCACATTGCTAACCTTTGCAGAATCCACGTGACACTAATAATTGCTCACAGTGAAAAATCACCAAAACGCGATTATTGGCCAGAAAAGACAACCATTAATACACTTCAACACGCGCTGGCAGGGTTGCCAGACGTCCCGGATTTCAAGGGACAGTCCCGTATTTTGAAAAATTGTCCCGCGTCCCGGGGAGCTTCCATACGGGACGGCTAAAGTCCCGTATTCTGACGAAAGCATCCCAAAAATCTTGATGCAGCTGTAAATTAGTAGATAAATTGGTTTGATTTCACAGATAAAAGATCCCCCTTTTGTTTTAAGACCAAAGGATTTAATGGATAAGATGCAGTTTTCAGACTTGTCAGCGATTGTAGAATAGTTGCATATAAAAAAAAAAGTATCAGTAGATGATCAATATAATGAGTATTCATGAACAAAGGAAGTTCTTAATAGTAGCTTAGTTGCATAAAAATATATAACGTAGACAAGTAGACGTTGGTTCAGAAAAGCTCCGAGTTACCAAATTCGTTTAAAGTTGTTTCCTTTTGTCTTAGCATTCCACCATCCAATTCAGAGGTTCTCCCAAAATTCAGGTCTTTGGTCTAGGCCTCCACGGAGCCCCTAATACAAATTACTAACATTGCAGACCCCCCCCCCCCTGCTCCGGAAAAAGACTTTGTTTGATACATTTCAATATTTTTTTTAATATAGTTTTTATTATGTTTCTACGTTTTTTTTTCTTTTTATTTATTTATTCATTGTTCTGTATATTTTTCAGAGCTCTTGCCTTGTTTTCATTATTTAACACTGTTTTGAGCTATGGAAGTAAAGTCTATTCGAAACTTAATTAGGAATAAAAATACTTAATTAGGAATGTAACCTAATTTCTACAACAAGTTTCTTAAAAATAACGAACTTTTGGATTTTGTGAGCAAAGTAATTCTAGCCGAATGAAAGTGTGCTTATTTTTCACATGAATTGTATTTGTATAACGTATTGGGATTTTAACTAATGGCACAAACCTAAACTGACAGCTTCGTAATGCTTTGATTAGGATTATTGGATTGGAAATATCTGTTAATATTGAGGCTATATTGGAGCGTTTGATGCGCTCTGCGTTTGCGTAAAGAAGAGCTTTTTATTCTGTATAAATGTGCTTTCATTTTGAATTTAAATACTGCTATTCGTTCTTCAATTTTTTACGTCTTAGCAGAAACGAGCCGCGGACCCCTTGACATGATCTCCCGGACCCCCGGGGTTCACGGACAACACTTTGCGGTACTCTGACTAACTCATTTGTTGAACGAGTATTTTCACATATGAATTTGAAATGATCTGACGTACGAAACAGTTAATTAAAGCAGTTATTAGAGTTCATTAAATGTTCAATTAATTAAAGCAGAACTTATTGTGACTACCAGTTCATAAATATAAGTTGCAATGAATTTTGTAACAACTTAAAGACGCATACAAATTTGAAAAGAGTTATTGCAATGCCAAAATCAAATAGCAAATATTTGTTTTGAAGATATAGGATTAATTTATTAATAACCGTTAAGGTTTCGAATTTTAGTTTGGTTTTATTAGCTTCTTTTAGCTTGTTTGAATTGTAACGTTTAATTCTATGGTCTGATCAATTGTAAAATCCACGTGTTGATTAAGGGCACATTAAATTATTTTACTCATTCAGATTTCTCCAGTGACTGGTATGACATTAAGAAACAAGTTTTTTTCCATGATTCCTTGTATTACTGTTTCAAATTAAGTAGTCCCATTCATCAAGAAAACTGCTCAAATTGCTCCGTTTCTCTTATCGTTAGAGCAAGTAAAAAACTAATTAGCACCTGTTCCTATCAACGTCGATCTGTATACTGAACTTCCTACTATTATTTGCTTTATTTTTTGAGTTAAAAGCTCCTCCAAAAATGTGTTCATCCATAAACATACAAATTGAGAGGAATCTTTTGAAAGCTATTGAAACATGTTTGTTTATCACCCCTTAAAAATACAACGTAACCAGTAACTATACTCACCATAAAAATCTTCCCCGCCTTCACCCCCAGAAGCCTGTCCCGTATTTACGATTCTCAGATCTGGCAACCCTGCGCGCTGGATCCAAAGTGGCGAAACTTAATCTTGATGCTTCGGCTCGTCTATATAGGGGCCTTAGGTACTGCTAAGGCTCCTATATAGACGAGCCGACGCATCAAGATTAAGTTTGACCACTTTGGATCCAGAGCGTGTTTGAGGGTTGTATTTTCTGGCGAGTTCTCGCTTTTTGGTAACTTTTCACGTGAATTTAACAAAGCTTGGCAATATCCCGAAACTTTGCTTTGGTAACCCTAGCTCCGCAACAATGAAAAATGAAAGTAAAAGTAAATGAGTTGGATCCAAAGTGGTGAAACTTAAGCTTGATGCTTCGGCCTGTCTATATAGCGGCTCAAGGTACTGCTAGTGTTCCACTATGCATTATACAGGCTTGAGAGATAACAATATTTCTCAGTTTGATGATACACTCAACGCCGGTGAATTGAATGAGTAGTTAATTGAATTATCCACTTTGATGAATCAAATCGCCCAAAACAGAACAATATCCAGCTTTATTGAGTTAGTCGGTTTATCGAATCAGCCGATTTGTTGAATCAAAACTTTTTGGAACAAATCGTGATTCCTTAAGCGATTTCCATTAAAATTTTCTTAATTTGCACTGTCCGTCCGTGAAAGTCGCGCCGAGCACTCGCAAACCATTCCACTTAAAAAAGGGGTGATGGGTTGTGAGTGGGAACTTTCCGACGTTTTCAATTTAAAACTTGCATTTGCGATCCTTTTGACACATTCAAGTAAACTATGCATTTGAAATTAGCGTCGTCCTACGTTGTTTGACACGGCTCAAAATGCTTCTTTTTATTCCTCCCCTTATTGTTATCTTACTTATCACCCCTATTTTGGTAAGGTCAGAAAAGACCTGACGCATGCGTAAATGCGCGGATGGTTTTACCAAAGAAAACCAGACAGTATCTACTACATCTGCAAGATCTAAAAGTTAATTTAAAATCGGAAAAGGTTTTACTTAAAAAATCAGGAGGTAAAAACATATACCTATTTTATAAAAAAAATGAAAAAAAGGAACTTTTAAATTTTAAATACATTTTTTTAGTTAACGAGAAACATTAAAATGGTATTTCGATTTAGGTTGATAATTACTTCATAAAATATAGTAGAATGGAGTACAGAGAATGATGTAACTAGTCCCAAAACAATAACAAAACTAAATGGAATAGCTGCTAATGTGTTTCTCGGAACAAACTGCAATCTGCATAACAATTGCACCCTTAATGACGCCGAGGGCTGACACACGTAAGATCGTACATAATTATTTTTCAGAAAACACTTAATTACTGCAATTAATATTAATTTCTTTTTAAGCACAATTTCTTTAAATACAATGCCGTCTTACGCGAACGAGGGCGGGCCATAGCATTTCTCGTCAGGCCTTTCTGTTTGAACTCATAGCCTAATCTTTAAGGAGACGTTCGCTCCTGATGCAATGATTTTTAGAAGCGTGTTTTTAAGAAAAACTGAATAGGGAATGATAATAGTTGGGAAAACATCTTTGCGTAGGTGTCACATTTTTTTGACTAGCGTCGTTGACGTGTAAAATTAATAACAGCTTTATAAGAAGGTAAAGTTGAAGCATGAGAACCAAACCTGGCGATGTTCTTCTGTTTCCTACACAAGCAACGTTTTGCGATTTAAAAAAAAAAAAAAAAAACTAGCTATCGTGGCCGTCATGAAACTTTCTTCTATATCTATCTTATGAATTCCGGTCACAAATTAAAATGCTCTCCGAAATAGTTGGAGACAGCTGCAATTTCCCAATTATCGTAATTCCGCAGCGAAAACAGAGTCAAAGAGCGAAATTCGAAATCTTTAAAAGCCTTGCTTAGGGCCGAATTCAAGTGAAACACCATTGCAATCGCTTCGGAGGCGATCGCAATTGCAATCGCTACTGGAAGTCGAATTACGATAGAATAGCATCTCGTAGCGATTATAACGTTTCACTTGAATCCAAGTTTGGAAATTTGGGATTGCATTGGTGAGTTACGATCGTCCGTGTCTCGCTTGAATACCGGCCTTATTCAAAGAGCGAAATTTGAAGTCTTTTTAAAAGCCTTACTTAGATTAACAACAAACATTTTATTTGCTAGCGAAAAGAAATTGGCAACAGTTAAAAAGTTTTCAGATGTTTTGATAATTAAATGCGTGAAAGCGATTTTTAATGAACTAATGTTTCGCATTGTTGACTAAGCGCAAAAATCACCCCACCCTCCCCCTGGGGCGATTGGCGCCAAAATTTAATCGATTCTTGCTTCCATAATGGGTTCGTGTTATTCTAAATTTCTTTCAAATCGCAGCAATATTTCTCGAGACATAGCAGGTGCAATAACAAAATAAGCACTTTTGAGTGCACGACCCCCCCCTTTAAGCCATTGACACAAAAATTGAATCAGCTCTTGTACCCTTTAACGTCTACTTGAGTACCAATTTTTGTTCGATTTCGTTCATTACTTCTCGAGATATAGCAGTTACATTAAATAAGAAGAACGCTCGATTGCTCCACCCCCCTTTGAGGTATTGACACACAAATTGAATCAGCACCTGTACTCAATAGGGTCTACTCATGGACTAATTTTTGTTTGATTCCGCCGGTTACTTCCTGAGATATAGCAATCACCCACGCGCAGAAAACGTACGATTGCTCCACCCCCTTGGAGGAATTCGCTAAAAAAAGTCAGGTGCACCAGTTCACATGGTGGTACATATGTGCAAAAATTTTTGTTCGATTTTATACAGTAGTTTTTGCTCTAGCACGGCCACAAAAACTGGTCACACATACAGACTCTCTCTCACACACACAGACAGACATTTTCCAAAAATGATCGAAATGGACTCAGCACACTTCAAAACGTGCAAATCCGTCAAAATTCGACATTCGAAAATTTTCACGAATCCAATACCTCTTTCTATATATTATATATAGAAGAAAGTAAAAAAACATCAATTTTTCTCTTTTGAGTGCTAATTTCTGTTTTGTCTGTCATGAACTAGAAATATATTTTTAAAAACCATGTGTTTTAGTATACAGCAGGGACGAATACAAGTGAGGGCGATCGCCCCGTCCTCTGGAGACTCTTCACCGGTAATTTTTCGACATTGAAGTTCTAAAAATGCAATTTTATGCGAGTTTTAATAAAGTTTGGGGTGGAAGGTTTAGGGTTTCCCTCTGGATATATTTCGAAATTGAAGTCTGAATCCCCTTTGTGATCGATATTTGTAAAAAAAATATGCATAGTATAAAGTAAGAAAAATCAATCGCACATCTCTTGAAGAACTTCTGGATCCGCCCCTGGTATACAGATGCCGCAGATTGGTAAATGCCCCGCTTTGAGGAGCCTTTGAGAAGTGGATGGCATTAAGCATACAACAAAAATTCTTCACGTGATAGCAATAAATATTGCCCGGGTCGTGGTAGCCCGATCGGTAAGGCGTCGGACTCGTGACCGGAGTGACCCGGGTTCGGTCCCAGCCGATCAAAGATCCACCGTCTTAGTTAGTGGTGGCTGGGGGACGTTAAAAATTTCGTGGTCACAAAGTCCTCCAAGTGAAACAATACCTCTGGGGAGTGCCGGGCCAAGGGTTTGCTCGACCCTTGGTTCTGGTTCAAAAAGAACAGAGCGCCCTTCAGGGCCCTATCCCGGTTAAACCACGAATTGTGGTAGGTACGGGGGACCCTGGAATGTGTGAAATAAATACTGCCCAAAGCCTCTTTAATACTAAATGGCCACTGCATTTGCCTCAAAAAGGGATCCAGCTGTTCGGGATAAAGCGCTACCTTGCGGCCTGCAGCTATTGGCGATGGATCCAAACAATGTTCGAATTAAATTTTTGATTGGTTAATCTTTGAATTTAAATTTAAAAATCAACCAATTGTTAATTTCGCTGACAATTTCTTTGTTTCGAAGAACTTCGACGGATGGCAGTGCGTTCTGAACAAAGGGCGAATTTTTGCTCTGTGTAAGAAACCACATAGCGATAGGCATTTAGTATTAAAGAGGCGTTGATACTGCCTCACTCTAGTCGTAAATTGCAGGCTTAAAAATCAAATTCTTAGCTTAGTTCATCCTTCAATCTAGTTTGGAAATGCACGAGAAACCTTCGAAAACAGAATTGGAGAGAATCGTGCGAGTGAAGACGATCATTTAGGACAATGAAGGTCAACGGAGAGGTGGTCTTCATGACAGAAGGGACTAGAAACACAAACCTCCTCTGGTATTAGTTTTTCTCCCCAAAAATTTGTTTTCTGGGAAAGAGGGAAATCGTGAGCTCATGAATTGATTAAAACCTGAAATAATATCTGATTATTCTTCTTTTGGCAACGGATGTGGAAAAGAAAAGGAAAAAAGATTATCCTTGATGAACGAAATCATAGAAGTAAAATTAATAGAAGCTGGAAGAAAATGGTTCCTGAATTCAAACACAAATCCATCTTTTGACATGAGGCCAAATGTCGTCAAATATAAGATGCGGAATTAAGATTTTCATTAAGGTTCTCAGTCTATAGGAAATAGCTCAAATTGAGGTAATATGTAGAGCAAGTTTAAGAGTTCTAACATTTTTTTAAGGATATGCCAAACAATGTTTTTTCAATTAAACCTAATTTAAATGTAAACGTGGTGGGGGAAGTTTACGAAAACGATGATAGTGTAATATGGCCTCATGAAATAGCGAGCAAGGGTTGGAAAACCTTGCGGAATCTGTGTCGAAAAATTACTCCTGTGATAAAGACTGGAGGCAGCTTAAAAGTCACATAATATGATTTTCGGTTAAAATACATACATTTAATGTTTTTTATTCTCAACGTATCACTTAAAGAACTGTTTTTTTATTCTACTATTTCCGAGGGAAACCAAACTGATATCCAATACAGTGGAACTTTGGTAACTCGACTACCTCGATAGCTCGACATTTTCTTTTTCATTGGTTGGTCCGATGTTAATTCCAATACGTGAAAACCTTTCTAACGAAGCACACATTAACAGGAACCTCTATAAGGCAGGAATTCAAGTGAAACACCATTGCAATCGCTTCGAGGCGATCGCAAATTGCAATCGTTACTGAAAGTTGAATTACATTAGAATCGCATCTCGTAGCGATTGCAACGTATCCAAATTTGGGAATTTGCGATTGCATTGGTGAGTTGCGATCGTCCGTGTTTCACTTGAATTCCTGCCTAAGTCGACATCCTCTTGATAGTTTAGTCTACTTTTTGGAACCGTTATTCTTTATCATTGACCATTTTTGAGAATTTTGTGGTTTCTGAGTAGGTCACATAATTCTTTTCTGGGAAAAACTCTTTTAGAGAATTTTCCCTTGTACCCAGAGGAGTCAGCCTCCGCACTCTAAGGTTTTATTGCAGTCTCACTGCTGGGAAAGGATTGGAGAAATGTAGCCAGGACAGTCACCAAGAGAAACAAGGCAGCAGAGCAGTGGCGTATCCAGGAATTGATTTTGTGGGGTGCACATCGAACATCGGCACTGTGATGAGAAAGGAAAAAAATCAAGAAATATGGTGAAACTTTAAAAACGCAGTATTTCGATTTAATTTTTTCTATTGAACGTTGCTCAAAGATTGCTTTTTTTTTCCACAAAAATGAGCATCATGCAAAAACAATAAGGCACGGGTACATCACTCATTTTCCTCTTACATTTCCACAATTACAGAATAACAATTAGTTTTGCTTCTTATTGTCGAAAACAGAAAATAATATGACAATATTTCAGTGTCCATAAAGTATTTTTCATTGAAAAAACCTGAAGCATATTTACATGAAGGTTACATGTTTTTTTCAAAATTCGGTGCCACCATTTTTTATAGTCTTACAAAATCTTGGGGGGTGTATTGGTCCCTTGGCATCCCCCCCCCTGGATCCGCCACTACAGCAGAGCAATTGCTTTTCTAGCATTTCTGAGCAATGCTTTCCCCCGTAATAGACCTGATTGACAAGGAGCTGTTATCTTTTTTTAACAATTATGAATTTCTTGTAAGGTATTTAAAATTGTTCTAGCTATTTTTTCGATACTTTACAAAACAGAAACAAGAAGTTCTGTCAAGAACTAAACGAGCCTACTTTCCCGTACATCGACAACGGCATTCTAGCATCTGGTCAATATTCTCTTGATTATCTGAGACTGAAAATTATGTCATTACCTTTTTAGCACTTAAAGCTGATTTCTAAAAGCAAAATATACCCCTCTCATCAGATGAAATAGACACGTAAAAAGTAAATAAACGAATAAAGTTTTGTTTCACCTTTTGAAGAATGTTACTGTTATAGTTCTTCCGTAGAAAAAATTCCTCAATCGTTTTCAAAAATAATAATAATAATAATAATAATAAATAAATAAATAAATAAAAAATAAATAAAAGTACAAAGAACATCAAAACATATTTTATCAAAGAAAGAAAAACAAAACTCGTTTGTTCATAAAATGTCTCGAATTTCATTTTTAATCCGTTGCCAGTTGTTAAATATAAATAAAGAATAAAATGCTCTCGTGAATGAAAAATTTTTGTTACAAAAAAAAAAAAATCGTCTGCCCAAAAAAAAAAAAAAAAACATAAAATAAAACAAATAAATAAATAAACAAAAAATCGTTTGCACAGTCAGTCGTTTTTTTCTCAGCCTGCATTTCCGCCCTGTTTGTGGAGTCGGAGTCGATATCAGAGTCCTCACAGAAGATTATTCAGAAAAGTACTTTACATACATTATTTATCAAAACCATTTCCTTACAAAGTTAGTTTGAAGGAAATCCGCCTTTAAATTCAGGATCAACATTCAACTTAAATTTCCCAGTATGCGCTAATGTTAAATTTTTTTCTGAACGGTTCAACATTGAACGAAAAATGGTTCAAACCAAAAGGCCAAATATGGGAATGAGCTTCTCCGAGATCTTTCGAACAAAAAATTTTTATTCAATTCGGACGGTTCACTTAAAAGTCGTTTGGTGGGAAAAGGTTGCTTGAACGGTTCAATGTTGAACGAAAAAATGTTCACATTGAAAATTTAAATATGGTAATGAAGTATCCTTGCTGAGATCCTTCGAACAAAAAAAAAAATTGTTTAAATCGGACTGTTCACTCAAAAGTTATTAGGGTTGACAGCTTGTTTAAACGGTTCAATGTTGAACGAAAAAATGTTCAAATCGGAAATGTAAATACGGGAATGAAGCATCCTTGATGAGATATTTCGAACAAAAAAAGTTTCTTCAAATCGGACTGTTCACTAAAAAGTTATTGTCGCTGGACAGGTTGTTTGAGTGGCTCAAAGTTGAACCAAAAATTGTTCAAATCGAAAAATATAAGAATGAGCTGTACTCGCCGAGATCTTTCCGACAAAAAAAAGTTTGTTCAAATCGGAATATTCATTCAAAAGTTATTAGGGGGGGACAGACAGACCGACCGACCGAGCGACGCATAAACTCCCCATCTCAATACCCTACTGTCCAATGTTTAATTTTTCGATATTTATTTTACTTTTTCATTTCTTTTTGACTTGTTTTTCGGATTTGGCGATATTTTTAGATGCATTAGGCCATTTAATGCTTTTTTTCGTCTTTCTTTTATTTTTAACGGGAAAGTAGACTAAAAAGAAAGAAAGAAAGGAAAAATTGCTTACTGGAAATAATTTTTGCAATATGAATGGTAAGCACAAGTAAATAAATGATAGAAAAACACTTTGAGAGTTGAAATTACGGAACCTCGGTAAGTGAACATCCGCTTAACTCGACATATTTTCTTGGTCCCTTGGGTTGTCGAGTTATACAAGTTCCACTGCATGTACAAACACAACTTTTAATTTTCATTTTAATGCATGATTTTCTTTATTTTTTCAGTAGGTTTTTATTTTATTTTTTTTCAAGAGATCAGTACCTTACAGCTTTTCTTCTTTTTTCCCCTTTATTCTTTTTTTTTTTAACTTTTTGCCTGAGGAACCCAGTAACCATCAAAAGAAAAAATAAACTAACTTAATTTTTTAATGAGAGCAGAAACTTTGAGAACGAGCTCACCTATGATTAAAGTGCGCGAAGGAGTTTTGATTAAAATAATAGATGTAATTGAACACTTTTTTTTTTTTGCATGCTAACCGAGCAAGTGGATAAAAGTGATATGTGACAATTTGTTTAATTTCATTAGTTAATGTACTTCAGTTCAGTTCATGTAGAAAAAGCTTTTCAAAAAAAAATGTTGTGTTCTTTTTTTTAATGGATTTTTCTCAACAGGTAAAATGGGGTCATATTCTTAGTTACCAACTATTTTTCTGACTAAGAGGACATGATACTGATAGACTGATTACTTTAATCCATGGTAAAAAGTAAGTTTCAAAAATTGTCACACATCACCTTTATCCACTTGCCCCTTCAAATGTCCCATACTCGTAGAGTTGGAAAATCAGAATTTTTGAGGCAAAATAATATTTAAAACATCCACAAATATACTGCAAAAAATAAACTGTTGTTTTTACAGTATAATACGGGAACCATTAAAGCTGTAAAATACACTGTAATAAACTGAAACTAAACTAACTTGCCCTTTCAATTATTAATTAACCCATTAATGCCTAGCGTCCCTTTTTAGGGACGCTAGGTCTGAATTTTCCCAAAACGGACATTTCAACCAAATAATAGTGTTCAGTGAGTACCTCGGTACTGTTTCAATTCGTTATTCACAGATTGCAGCACATAACCATTGCAAAGTGTGTTCTGTAGCAGTTTTAATATGATCTTTATCAAAAATGACACCGTTCACAAACTTAAGAAAAAAAGCTAAGTTTTCAAACTTATTCCCAGTTTCCCAGTTTGTGTTAATTGCCGATTTTATTTCTTCTTATAAAATGTCTTTTTAAATATTATATCGTAGGCAGAAAAAAAATTTTAGTAAGAAGTAGTCTGGGATCTATCGTAACTTTTAAAGGACGATTTTTCTTTCCTTAATAAAAAAATTATTTTTTACAAAATATTTTTTTTGTTATTTTTCCTGTCCATTAAACACTGTTTGTAACCAGTATGCAAAATATCTATGGAAAAAACATGCCAGGCATTAATGGGTTAATACTCACTTTTAGTTTATTTTTGGTAAACATAACCTCCTAATACAGTAAATTACTTTTTTCTATTAATTCCTCGTCTCTTCCAAATCACATACTTAAGGTTCTTCTTGTCAACTTTTCATACAAATTCATGAACCAATAATTCCAGAATCATCTTCTCGAAATATTTTTTTTTCCTCAAAATATCGCCTGCGAAAGGTGTGTTGACAACCACTTTTCCCTCCCTTTCCCAACTCGCCGTAGTTGCCCTGTTCCCGATAATTAGGCTTCGTTGAAAGCACCTTCTGGAACTTTTTGTCTTTCTGATGTCATTAGTAAGGTAAGAGCCAATTCCCAGAGGCAGCTACGGCGACACAACTCCCAAATTCGTTTCTTAATTACTCGAAGTGGGCTTTCTAGGGATAAGAGGGAAAAGGTGGGACAAAAACTTTTGGAGCAAATATCTTATACAGTAGAACTTCGGTAACTTGACACCCTAAGGGACCAAGTAAATATATCGGGTTAAACGGGTGTCAATTTACCGAGGTTTCATATTTCAACTGCAATATTGTTATCTGTATTGCTTATTTTCTAGTACTTAGCTTCCCCGTTATAAAAATTAATTTAAGTAAATAATTTTTCCTTTCTTTCTTTCTTTTTTCTTTCGTTTCCTTTTCTTTGAAAAGAACGTCACAAAATTAATACAGGACCATTTCGAATAACCTATTATACTAGCAAGCAACTTAACTTGACACTGAACGTCACTACGGGCGGAGCCAATAAGAGCTCACAAGCAGTCAGCGATCCTGTATTTCGCCAAGTAGGCTGTGACGTTTTATCTAGCTCGTTTTTCATAGGCTAACGTCACGCAAACGTCATGCTGAAGTCACGATGTTTTTGTCAAGAAACGTTGCAGTTTAGTATAGGAAAAAATCCATAATATTTGAAAAGAGATAAGAGTTTCTTGTCATTCAGGTTTATCACCCTCAGGTATCAAACCCTGTTCAAATTTATTTGAAAAGCATGTGTCGTGCATGATACAAGAGATGCCTTGCATATCTTGTGCACCGCAAAACATGAACAGTTGTTTTTTTTTTTTTTTTTTTTACAGTTGCGATTTTTACACTTATTACTATAAATCAGCTGTATTATTCTGTAAAAATAACATTCATTCTTTTACAGTGTGGACTTAACTGTGTACATTTCCCCAATCATTTCCTAGCTATGGGACGGCATCAACAGCAGGAAGTGTGGTGTCTGACTCCTCTGGGTACAATTCTTTAAAAGAGCTCTTTCCAGTAAACAATGAACGGACTGACTCATTAAGTGTAAAATTCTCAGAAATGGTCGATGTGGGAGAACATCAGTTGCAAAAAGTGGACTGAAATAGCAAGTGGATATTGACTTACAAAGACTCCAGTAAATGTGTGTCAGGATAATGAGATTCGCACCCATTGAAATTAACATTGGACCAACCATTAGAAAAATAAATGTCGACTTACTGGGGTTGTGTCGAGTTTTCCGCGTGTCGAGTTACCGAAGTTCCACTGTAGATTATTTCTCTGGCCTGTTTTTCTGTTAACACGCGAGCACTTCCTTATTTCTTTATCAAATTCCATGATTTTCCTCTCATTTTAAAACTTATCGCACCGGCTATTGACGAAAATTACATCCACGGTCAGAAAATAGTTTTTTGTGTAAAAAAAAAATGGTCTTCCCGATTTAAAGGCGAGACGGGGATGCCAATCGGCACGAATGAGACGACAAGCGATATCGTTGGGTAAGAGACGACACAATCGTCCTCGAAACGGGAGGTGGAAAAGTGCATTGCATATATTAATGCAGTACCTGGCGACCGAGCAACGCTCGGTTAAAAAAAAGAGGTTTGTAAAATCGTGCAATTTTCTAAAGTTCGAAGAGACAAACTTGAAAAGCATTTTAAGCCCTTGGTTGCAATTACGCGTTTAAAACAGCCGTAATTTATTTTGAAAAACACAACCTTATTTGGACGAGACATCATCATCACAACCTTATTTAAACAATGCGCACCGTAAAATTAGAGCCGACTCATCAAGCTTAAGTTCAACTCCTTTTGATCCAACTCATTTACTCATTTCAATTTTTCATTGTTGCGGAGCCAAAACCAGAAAAAAGTTTTGGTACATTACTAATCTTTGCCAAATACACGTGCCGCTAATAAGTGCTCCCATTGAAAAATTACCAAAACGCGATACCTTGCTTGAAAAGACAAACACTCAAACACGCGCTAGATCCAAAGTGGTAAAACTTTAATTTTGATGCGCCGGCTCGTCTATATAGGGGCCTTACGAATAAGCACACCACAATTACTTTATTTTGATCGATCTCTTTAACATTTCAAAAACAATAACAATTTTAACGTTGCCAAAACTCATTTGCCAAGTACCATAAAAATTTAAATTTACGCTAATATGATTAAATATGAAGGGCCAGGGGGAAAAAAGATGGAAGTCACTTTTTCGTAAATTTTGAGATATTAGCGCTATCTAGGGGCTATGAAGGATTAGTATCATCTGGTAGAACAACAATGGGGGAAAAAGATGAGAAGCGACCGAAATGTGCATGAAAACTCGAAAAACTACATAAAGAGCTACGAGCAATCAAACTTTGTTCTTCGTTTTCCTCGAAATCGCTTTTTGGTCACTTTCATCTTTTTCCCCCTGGCCCTTCATATGAAAACCATTGTTATACAAAACGTAGTTGCTATGAAACGGTAACAATAAAAGTAATCATAAAGAAAATGGCGAAAGAAAAGCTTCTCAAACTTTTAATGCAAGGCACAAAAAACGGGTTTTTTTGTGAAAACCGGCGTTTTTACAGAAAAAACGCCGATGTAGATGAACTCAAAAACCAAAACTATATCTAAATACAAAACTTTATTAAAATCGTTAGAGCCGTTTTCGAGATCCGAAATATATATATCTTAATATACAGGGTGTCCACTCCAATCGTGGACCAATAGCTAATTTCTAAACCGTTAGAGATAAGCATATAGTTTATTTAGGAAAAAATCTCCAAATTACAAAAGGAATTTTGGGTCCATTCGATATTTTTCAAAAAATCAAATTTTGAAAGAGTTACGAAATTTAAATTTTTATACAGCCCCCCAGTCCTATCAATCATATTTAGTAAAACATTCTTGACACTGTAACGTTTAAAACTAAAAAAAAATCACTCTTCTACCACAAAAATTGACCGAGTTATGACTTTTTGAAAAATCAAGATTTTGAAGGATTTCGCATACGGTCCCTTAAGCGATCTCTAGATGACGTCATGAAACAATGCAAAATCTTGATTTTTCAAAACGTCATAACTCGGTCAATTTTTGTGGTAGAAGAGTGATTTTTTTTTAGTTTTAAACATTACAGTGTGAAGAATGTTTTACTAAATATGATTGATAGGACTGGGGGGCTATATAAAAATATAAATTTCGTAACTCTTTCAAAATTTGATTTTTTGAAAAACATTGAATAGACTCAAAATACCTTTCGTTATTTGGAGATTTTTTCCTAAATACACTATATGCTTATCTCTAACGGTTTAGAAATTAGCTATTGGTCCACGATTGGAGTGGACACCCTGTATAAAAATTACGTGTTCCTGTGTTTGTGGCCAATGGACTCCTCAGCTACTGAACCGATTTTAACTAAATTTTGCACGCAGTTTCAGTTTGGTCCAACTTAAATGATAGGATAGTTTTTATCTCAATTTAGGACCGCAATATATTTTTTATTGCAAATTATCTATTTAGCTACCAGCTTTTCTGTATTCTTGGCTTCTATAAGATAAAATCTGCTGCTGGGTTGTCAGTTGCTTCGGAAGCAAAAAGCAATAGTGGTAACGATCAAGGATGTCGAATCGGTTTCTGGCATATTCGTCCCGATTCTCTTAAATTGTGAGTGTAAGTATTATTAAATCAATATTCGGAAAAGTAGGGGAGGATGGGGATGAATGGGACAACTGAATTTTTTATACCTAAAATTAACTTTAAATTTTTGATATTTTACCTAGTCGATGGCAGCACCTGTACCACTTCGTAAATTGTGTTTCAAAGCATTTGCTTCCATGTTGGTGTAAACAAGACAGCAAAGCTTATTTTCCCATACCAAAAGTAAGTTTTTTTGTTAACATTACCCCAGTGTTTTTTAAAAAGGACTGCGCTCAAAGCAAATAATGTAATATCATGTTGAAAATATACTTATTTTACTATGATTTCAGACTGAAATGGAGAAAATCCATATTTATTTTCTATGCCTACTTTTTGATGGACATAAACATGTGGGTATGGGGATGAATGGGACAACAGTTTGGGGGATGAATGGGACGGTTCCATTAATCACCGCACTTTCTGATTTCAAACCTTTGCATCAGAAACTTACAATGTTCAACACATTAAATTATTTTCTTATTTTTTATGAACTAAAATTTGGTATATAAGTAATTATAACTCTTAAACTACATTGACAAAATGTTGAAACTACTTAACTACATTGTTATTTAAGCCTATTGAAATCTGATCATGGCAATTTATTTTATATTCATATCATAAATTTTTAACTAAGAATAGGTAACAGCTTTAATTGCAGTCAATACTTTTGTTTTAAAATATCTATAAATAAAAATAGCTACCAGCATTTTATAACCATCGTTTTAAAAATTAATTTAACTTCTTTTTGTAAGATGCCACAGAATTGGAAAAAGAAAACGGAGCGAACAAGGAGCGCTTCATCAACGATTAAAGAAGCCGTTAATGAGGTTGTCTTGAAGGGAATGCCTGTAAGAACAGTTGCAGATGCATTTAATATATCCAAGTCGACTTTAGGCAGATATGTGAAAGAAGCTAAGCAGAGCGCTGATTTAGAATCCTATGCTTAAAATCCAAATGTTGGAAACAGGAAAATATTTTCAAGAGTAGAAGAAAACCAGTTGAGTGAATGTTTGAAAATTTCATCTCAAATGTGTTATGGTCTCACAACTGTTCAAACAATGAAGCTAGCTTTTGAGTTTTCACAATTCTTAGGAAATGTTTCATCAAGATGGGATGAAAATAAAATTGCGGGAAAGGATTGGCTTTCAGGGTTTTTGTCCAGACACCCAGAATTATCCATCCGCAAGCCTGAAAATATAAGCCAATCAAGAGCGAGTAGTTTCAATAAAAATAATTTAAGTACATTTTTTGAGAAACTTGTACAGCTACAAAACAAATATAAGTTTGAACCAGGAGATGTGTATAATTGTGATGAGACTTAGTACGGAGTGTCCCAAAAGCAAAAAAACAGAAGACCAAACATTAAACTTTTTTTTTCTAGTCATTTTCTTCTCTTGTCCCATTCATCCCCAATGTTGTCCCATTCATCCCCTTCATGGGGATGAATGGGACAGAATACATGCACTCATAAAAAATATTTTAGCAATGTAAAATGATAGCAAATTGACTGAATTCATTTATTTATGTGTAACAAATAGTTGAAATATTTGTATAAAAATTGTTAAGTGGCTGAAAAATGTAGAATTTTTCGAATATTAATTAAAACATGAAATTTGTCCCATTCATCCCCATCCTCCCCTATTATTTGCTTACTTCTCCTTTACTTAATTCAGTTTATTAAAGCAGTTTAGATACTTAACATATGCTATTTTGTATTGGTTTCTCTGAAAAATGTTGGCAAAATATGGTTTTATATCATTTTACCTATCGTTTTTGCGCCGACTTCAAAACTTAAGTTTAAAAGTAGTTTCGATGGTGTTCAAAGAAAAAAATTATTTTTTACTTTTTAGAGCAATTTCCAACTGAAGTCGGTTTTATTTTTTTTCCAAAAATATTTTATGTATGTTTTAAAAATATTTTTCACTCATGTTTAGGTACAAATATTTTTTTAGGAAAATTATTTTAGTGAAAAATATCATACCTTTTTTGAGCTTTGAGTTATAAAATATTCATATTGTTTAGTGATTTTTATGTCAGGTGTATTTAGACAAAGAAAGGCTCACTGCATTACGGGATCTTTTACCTATGTAATATTTAAATTTTTAGTGATTTAGTTCAGAATTGTATTTGCTAAGTGTATCCATCTGCAGCAATAAATTTGCAAGTTATCGTTCAACAATACATTTGGTATTTACTATTCAAAAAACAAATTCTTAGGAGGGATAATGTACTGTTTTATGGTGCGAAGATTAAAATTATTTCTATACACACAATTTTTACCGTCACATTGCTTTGTAACATAAGTATACACCTCATAGTTTGCGATTCAAAATTCGACTGTTTCGTAAATATCGTACCTTTTCGGGTTTTTAAGCTATACAATATTCATTTTTTTGTGATTTTGTATTTCAATTGTATTGTAATAAAAAAAGGTTTTACTGTAATTTGTGAACTTTTATCTGTGTAATATTAAAATTTAGAGTGATTTTGCTCAGAATTGTATTTTCTAAACGTACCTCTCTGCATTCATATTTATATAAAGTTGATCTCTATAACGGTAATAAAGTTTTTCGTTTCTATTGAAACATTATAGTTTAACCCATACGTTAGCCACAGCAACGCGTGGCCGAGTCAGCTAGTATATATATATATATATATATATATATATATAAAGATGACGGTGTTCGTTTGTCTGTTTGTACGTTTGTAACCGCTGGCCAGAAGCCCCCGCAGCACCCACAGACCTGAAACTTGGCCCAAAAATTCGAACGTATCCCCGTGTAATTTACCTTGAAAGCCAAATTTTTAATTTCGAATTAGTTATTTTTAAATTAATTAATCAGTATCATTTTTGGTGTATCCGCCATAATTAAGGGAGGAAAACCTTCCTCCACCTCATAACATTATATATCGCTGGAAAGGGGTTTTTTTTCCTGAAAAAGAAAAGTTTTAGCACGTTTCTGTCCGTTAATTAGGGCAGGAGATATTAATTAATCAAATTTAGTCAATTTTCAAGGCATAACTCTACACAAAAAGGAAATACTAGATCCATTTTCCGTACAATCTGCTCTTTCTTCCGTGGTTTAAATTTACGTATAGAGTTAAGCCTTGAAAATTTACTGAATTTGAGTATATCTCCTGTCTTTTTGATTTATTTGGCGAATTGTTTTAAACTTTAAAAGGACTTTTAGTGCAGTTTAAAAGGTTGTGGATAAAACGGTAAGACTAGAACTTTCTATGCGATATTTTAAAAAAACTTAATGCATTTACAGCTTTTAAAATACTATGAGATTTATAGCTGCGATGCCTAATTAGTGAATTTGAGGTGTAATATAAGGATATGTTCTTAAAAATTAAAGTTTTGCTGTGGCCAATAACTCTCACAATATTTTCAGAAAATTATAGTAATTGGCCCCCTATGATGAGAACGCTATTGATAACTCTAAATGTTTAGCAACAAAAACATCAGATGAAGAATTTAATGTATTAAATAAGCTCATGTCTCTAAAAGACTTCCAAAATATTTTTGGAGGTGAAGTGGACAAGAATTTATCGCCGGACCTTAAACTAGGATTCATCCGATAAAAGCACCGAAATATCAGGAGGAAGTTTCAAATAACACATGACAGGTTATACAAAGTTTGGCGCTTTTTTTTTCAGAATGATTTTTCTAAAAACTACTCTACCAATACTGAAATACTGACTGCAATTATAACAACAAATGCAAATCTGACTAATGAAGATAATGTGACAGCAGCAACAGTTGTGATAACTCCTCTGAAAACTCCTATAAATTTGTATACGCCATCTACTTCGGTTAATCTGTGCTTTGGGTCCCTTGTCTCGCCAAACACGGATTTCGGTTTTGTCGGCATAGAAACGCCATTTCTGCGTAATGTCTCTCGGAGCTTTCAACTACGCGAGACAACAAGGAAAAACGCGCCAGTTGGCAATTTTTTGAAAATACGCCAAGCAGGGACCCAAAGCGCATTTTCACCTCTACTTCAAACAAAACAACTCATTGTAGCAAATTTATCGATGATTACCAACGAAATGCGCCAAAAAGTAGGAGAAAATTTCTTAATAGGATGGACAATTGAACCATCTACTTATATTAAAAACTGAGTATCTTTCTAACTATCTTTCTAACTATCTTTCTTTCTAACTATCTTTCTATGTCACGCTTCTTTCTCCTGAACGCCAATGAACTGAAAGTCGAACCAGGTACCGATAGATAGGTAATTTTTCAAGCTTCATTAGTTTCAATCTATATAATTATACGATTTTAATTAGCGAAGATATCAATTAATAAGTAGTCAAGTTTAAAGCGATTAAGCCTAATAAATGATTAAATATGAAATCCATTCTTGCATTGCAAAACGTGGTTGCCATGTCATGAAACAATAATAAAAATGAAAATGAGAATTTTGAATGAAGGCTTAACTAAATCAAACACGAAACTCATAAGCGGGCGACTTACATAGTATTTTTATCGCTAGCTACTTGTAATATTTTGAAACATTCATTTGTTGAAGAGCCATCTACTTATATTAAAAACTGAGTATCAATGTCTGCTTTTTCTCCTTTGAGCGAGCTGAACCAAGGGCGGATCCAGCTTCTGGTTAAGGAGGGGGTCATTTTCGGAAAGGGGGGGTCAAAGTGCAATTTTTGTGCAAAAATGGGGTGGTTTGGCAGTTTTTTCGTAAAATAAGTCCCAAAAATGCAATTTTTTGCTATATTTGGTCGGTTAAGGGGGGGGGGTCATGATCCCCATGACCCCACTCTGGATCCGCGCCTGAGCTGAACTTACTGAAACTTTCCTCACCATCTTGAAGGCGCGAAGCATCTCAATAATTCGAATGATTTTTTTTATACAGGAAAAAAGTAAAGGCGTGAAGCGCCTGTTAGCGAGCCGCCTTGGCGGGGAGTAGTTTCTTGACATTTTCCTCACTACTTTCAGGGCACGAAGTGCCCGTGCAACGCCGGGCCACGTTCGTGGTACGTCTTGAAATCGAATGAACATTAAATTATATCAAATAAAACTTCAGAATGAGGTAAAAGTTAGAGAGGGGGGACGTTATGCATCAACATGCCGCAGGAAACTAATCTAGCTGCCCTGGCAGCTAGTTCTTTATAATTTCTGAGAGTTACAGAGCAGCTATTGAAAACGATGAACAAAAAAAGCAGCAAAAAAAGTGAAAAATAAAGAAAAGAAAAGAAAACGGAATGGACAAGCAGCAGCACAGAAAGATGTTTGAATTACAGAAAGATGTTGAATGTTTACATGGCCAATAACTGTATGGTTTCATAGCCAATAACTATGATAAGATGGCCAATTACTATCAATTTGACATTTTTGTTTTTGTGTTGACTTTTTTCTAATAATATATCTGAAAAAGTGTTTTCAGACAGTATGAGTAGTAAAATGCATTAATATAGAATCATATGAAGTATTTCTTATTAATGCAGAAATATAGCGTTTGAATGCTTGAGTGGTTGTCTTTTCTGGCTAAGTATCGTGTTTTGGTCATTTTTCACTGTGAGCACTTTTTAGCGGCACGTGGATTTGGCAAAGCTTAGTAATGTGCCAAAACATTTTTCTGATAACCCTAGCTCCGCAACAATGAAAAATTGAAAGTAAAAGTAAATAAGTTGGATCCAAAGTGGTGAAACTTAATTAACGTCTATATAGAGGCTCCAGTGTCGGTAAGTGGAAAAGCGCTCCAACAAAACTTGAGTAGTTTTTCACATCATTCGAATTACAAGCTACCAAAAGGGTGTTGACAGATTTTTTTTTTTTTTCAATCTTGATTTGCTTGCTCCCGAGCGGCAAAATTACCTCGCGCCCGGTAATTAGCCTCCGCTGAGCACCTCCATGTTTTCGTTCCTCGAAGATCATTAGCGTGGTGTCGAGTTAGACATTCTCGGAAGCTGGAGCTGCACAACACCCAAGGACAAAAACTGAATTAAAGACTGAGCTAAAAAGGTGCATTTATCGGTGACCTTCGGCTTAAGTTACATTTTTAACTTTTTAGAAAATTAGGATTGGCAATTTATAGACTTCACAACACCAGCTCTTGCAACTGAGATCTCACGTACGTCTGCAGATTGATTTTAGCCTTACTTGGTTTGAATGAAATAAACTGAAGTGAAGTGACGAATTATTTTAACAAAAAAAAAAAAAAAAAAAAAAATGATGGAATAATCTGAGTTGATTTTTTGTAAGCAGTCTGAGAAGTAAATAGTAGAATTATAAATAGTGCATTCTAATACAATATTTTATAAAAATAATGTCTTCTCTTTTGAATATTCTCTCCACAACAGCGATACAATTGCAAGCGCCCAGATGAAGAGGAAAGTCGGTAAGAATTTACCTGCGTATGAATATTTTAAAAGATCTGCTAACACATCAGCAACCAAAATGGGGCGCTGTAACCACTGTCTAGTGGAGGCGATGAAAAGTAAAGCAAACGCATACCGTAACCTATAAATTGCTTCTACACTTAGATCTCAGCCAAAAGGCCGAGAAGCGATTATATATTGCGATTATATTATAATAAATTGCTTCTAAGCTTAATAAATGAATCACCTTTGTCCGTACGTGTTTTTTTTTCTTTTGAAATAAAATGTTTTAAGTTTTGTGGATATTCTGTCCCGTATAAAAAGGGATGAGAAATCAATAAGTATTGCTAAGCATTAATAATTAATGCAAATCACATTGTATCACACTCTTTTTTTTGCGAGTGTTTTTCCCCTTTTGTCTTTTATTCAATTAAAATATGCTACGAATGATAATTTCTGCAAATGCATCTATAAAAAATAATTGCTCGGAAAAGTATTGTAAAAAAAATATCTTTCAATAATGCACTTCGTTGATATTCTGCACAATAATAAAAATGCACTGTTCTGCAAGAAATCTGTCAGTGAAAAGGCTTAATACTAGTTTAGAATTCCACTTAAAATTTCGCCGTTTTTTGAACGATAAAACTATGTTTCAAGTTAAAAAATTTAACAATGTACTGTACATAGAATTCCATTAATCGACAACTAGAATTATTGCATCATATTGTAAAATGTAAAATTTTAACGAGAACTTAAAAAAAAAAAAAAAAAAACTTTGATTGCTAATAAATCTGACGCTAATGCAAATAACGTATTGTAAACAAAGATTTTTTAAAAGTAATGACACTTACTTGTTAAATGATAATACGCAACTCACTTGAATCAGAATCTATCCGTATTTTAACAAACTCAGTAAAGCATTATATATATAAAAAAAAAAAAAAAAAAAAAACATTTAACCTCTGTTACTCACGTAAACGCAGTGTTTTACCTTTATCGGTAGTTTTATAAATCACCACAAGGTAGCGTATTCGAGCTCTGGAGTTGTGAATGGACAGACCAGTGAATCGAAGAAAGCATAGCTCTTTTTTTTAATTTGAGCAATGGCGATAGCAAAAAACCTCATTATTTTTCAGTGGTTTTATTTTAAAAATATATTTATCTGGGAATCTTAACTCTCAAAAAGTACTAGACCACCCTTCTGGGGCGTTTTTTAAGGAAAATACCAGATCTGCTCGGCGAAAGTTTGTTACGGGTTAGTCATCTTGAACAGCAAAAAACCCTCTGTTCTTGCTTTCCCCCCGACCCCTCGGGTCGAATGTGAAGAGCGAATTACGGTGAAAACTTAGTGGACGTGTAAATAGAGGAAAGGGATTCACAGAGCCACGAAATCATGACTGCTTTGCTTTTAGTAGGGGAATGTGGGGCAAAATGAAATGGTAAAATATTTTCACAGTTTTCAGTGCCAATTGTTTGGCAATATGTTAACCAAGTTCCTAGACATATAGTTGATTACTGTCAGAAAACAAGTAGCTCCAAAGATCAACGGTAATATTATACAAGTTATTTTCAAAATTTGGTCATTTATTGTAATATTCGTGGTTTTTCAAAAATATTTCTTGCTATTATAAAATGATAAAATTTTTGTAATTATCATTTTAACTATTTATTGTGATCCACTGATGCCCAGTGCAGTCCTTATTTAGTTTATGTTAGGATTTTTTTATTTTAAATATTTAATGTAATTTGTCAAGTGCAAGCGGGACAAAGTGGATGGGGCAAAGTGAAATAATTCATTTTGTTAGCTTATGTATTCATTTACTTACACGACTAGCGTATTTCTTCAGTTATTAATTTATTCACATTACTTTACCCATTGATTCACTTATTTATTTTGTTATGCATTCTCCATTTTAATCAACCATTTCTTTTTCTCATGTAATTATGAATTCATTTATTTGTTTATTTATTTATTCGTTTATCTTTTCATTAATAATTCATTTTTTCGTTTATTTATGTATTCATTGGATGAAAATTACTGAAACTCATCAAATAAAAATGTTTTATTACAAAAATATTGTTTTTTTTCACTTTGCTCCATGGTTTTTGAGGAGAAAAATTTCCACCTTTTTTAAGGCGCAAAATACCTGCCAAAAATGAAAAATAATATTTCAACGGTAGTTGTATCACAAAATAAATGATTCCTTCTTTACGTACACTAAATTTCAGAACAAATTTCCAATTTGTTCATTTTGAAACAGGCATGTTATCTTAACTATTTCACTAAGATCCACATTCCCCTACTATTTTTTCGGCAAAAGGGTCATTCCGACGAAAATGGTACAAATCATGTCCGAGACTTTAGAATTTTTTTAATTCAATTTTAATAACAACCACCCATTAAGTGTATTTTTTATTGGTTCTCCATTTAATTTTGTGCCGTCAAGTATCATTTGATTAGGTATAATCCATTTAGAAATGACACAAAAAAATATCTTTGTCAGAAGAAGGAGAAAATGACGTGTCCCAGCTTCAAATTGCTAGAATTTTAAATGTGATTTAAAATTAAACTGAAATGTAACAACAAAATAAATGACACTGCAGTGCACAAAAGATGCTTCTGACCCCATTTCTGCAGATTGTTACGTAAATGAAAAAAAATTTCCCCAAAAAACACTATTATTTATCCATGTCCCTAGATTTTCGAATTGTCCACTCTGTTACATGCCTTTTGGAAATAAAATAAACAATTGCATTCAATCAGATATATTTTTTAAAAAATATAGGTAGTATAACTGCCGTGATTAGCTTGCTACATTGAATTATGTAGTCAACAACCAGGGTGAGCCTAGTTCTTTTCTTATGATAGTTAATTTGAACTGTTGGATGTCCACTCTGTTAGAGCCGATTTCATGATTAAAAAAAAAAAAAAATATTTTTCTTGAAATTGCAGACAGACTTACAGTTTTAGGCTGTTTATTCCACTTTATGCTTGTTTTGTGATTCTAACTTTTCTTTGTGATTATACAGATATTTTTAAAGGCTTATTTGTCCACTCTGTTACATGTCCACTCTGTTAAACAAAGTGATCAAAATATTTAAAATCCTTTCATAAATGAGTCATGTACTAGTTGTTTACACTTCATTATACACAAATAAATTTAAATTCAATAAAAAAAAAGATTACTTTTGGAAATTATTTAAATTGATAATCTTAAGTAAAGAGTTTTAGACATGATTTGTACCATTTTCGTCGGAATGACCCAAAAATAAAAACACATTTCTTCGTTAACCATTAATGAAAAAATTATAAGAAATGCAAACTCTTGATAACTGTAATATGCACTGAAATTGCTTTCCATGGGAGAAAATATCCCGTTAAACTACGCCTGGAAAATATCTGAGTCCCCCCCCCCTTAAAATTTCGCATATGGGCACCCATGAACTGGACTTACGGTATATTGCTAACAGTTCGGCTTTAGCCTTGGCTTAAGAGCGATAACTCTTACAACTTATCTAAAAAGCTACTTAATATCTCCAAAAAACGATTTGAAGAAACAACAGACATTTTCTTGAAATACCCGTACAGAACTTGTTTCAAACAAAATTAATAATTTAATTTTTAAATTAGATTAAGAAACTAAAAACTACGCTTTTAGATACTCTTATAATATATCAAAATGCAATATAAATAATATAGTTTATATAATATAGTTTAGCCTTTATTACTTTTAAATTTTCAAAGAACGTGAATTTTATCTGTTATTCAGAGTTCCATACAAACCACTGAAACACTTATAATGCATCAACATGAAAAATAATTTAGGCAGGAATTCAAGTGAAACAGGCGATCGCAAATTACAATCGCTACTGGAAATGAATTACATTAGAATGTTTCTTGATAAAAACATCGTGACGTCAGCGTGACGTTTGCCTATGAAAAACGAGCTAGATAAAACGTCACAGCCTTCTTGGCGAATAAGAGGAGATCGCTGACTGCTTGTGAGCTCTTATTGGCTCCACCCGTAGTGACGTCAGTTCCAAGTTAAGTTGCATTAGCATTTATTTTGCGATCGCACCGAAGCGATTGCAATGGTGTTTCACTTGAATTCCTGCCTTAGCCTTTAGTATTAATAATAGCAATAAATATATTACTTTTAAATTTGTAAAGAACGTGAATTTTATCTTTTATTTAGAGTTACATACACACCCCACAAGTGAAACTAATAAAAGTGTATTAAAAACACTGAATTTTAATGCTCTTGTTTCAACTAATTGCATTATCTTCAATGTTGAGCTGAGATTTTAATTTACATGGAAATTCATAAGATCAGTTTCTGTACTTCTTCTTTTCAGAGAATTTTAAGAAAAAAGAGATAAATACCACGAAAACTAAAAGAAAAAATCTTTTTCTGTGGAGCAAAAAAGGTTTAGAAATGCTTAATCCCATAGCAATTGAAAGAAGTCCTCTGTAACAGTGTTTAAGACAGTGAAATGAAATTCAAATGGAAGGAAGGAGGGAACTATGCTAAAAGGTTTGTAGAAAGCGTTTATTGGACTTCTGGAACATATCAAAACACCCAGCCTTAAAAAAAAAAATAAAATAAAATAAAATAAAACTAGAAAGAGAAAAATCTGCAATTTCACAGTCAATACCCCTTGTGCATATATATTTGCAAATTGTGGCGCCGGCACGGTTGCGGTTGCCAAACTGCATATCATAAATTTCCGATGCAGGAGCAGTCCATCGAGACTCAACATCGGTTATTCCTATTTGCGTATCGCGGACATAAATAAATCTAACGGCTCTCTGATGCGCCATTTTATTCGAAACGTTCATCATATTCCATCAAGTCGGTGGCAACGCAATTTAAAATGAAGTTCTTTTCATAGAATGTTGGGAATGTTTTATGGTTTTTTTGCTGGTCATAAAATTCTTGATCTTCGTTTATGCCGTTTGTTTATTGTTTATTTCCCCCATTTCGTTGCGATTGAAGTATCTGGAATGTATCTATCTGTTTGTTATCTGTAACTGCGATTTGTTTCGAAACTTATAGTTTTATGGTTTTTCGAATGTTGACTATGGCTTTTGTTTTTTACATTTTGCTCTCTCTTGATTGTGCACAAGTTTCTCCCAAAACGAAGTGTTATTTCTGTGCTTTAAAACACATCTTGTAGTGGTATGTAAAAAGAGTTCAAAAAACTTTCATGAGATTAAACAAATTTTAAAACATAAACATGAAAATATGATCCATTAATTCGGCAATTTGATCAGTTTTGCAGTCAAAGTTATCTTTAAAAAGTGCAATTCGTTCTTCAAAATTTTATGTAGATTTTTTTTCCCAAAAAAGCAGATAGCAAAATATATTTGGTCCCTAATTAAATGAAAAAATATTAACTAGTGACCAAACACTTTATGGTCGCTGAAGCTGTAATGTGCATACATAATGGATTCTGTTTTCGTAAATTTATTGTATGCTTATTTTTTGTTTCATATTTCTCTTGTTATCTATCGTCTGCACAATCTTTTGTTTTTGTTTGAATGGTAAAGGCAACTGAAATGAGTCAGTCGGAATATTTTGAATGAAACGAAACGTTGTTGTTTTTTTTTCCCTCGCCCGATGCTGACTGAGAACATTACTTAATTTCGTGTAAATATGTAATTAAAGGTCTTTTTTTATAAAAAATGAAGACTGCGATTTTATTTACTGAGTGATTAGTTATATCTAGTCTATATAAGGGCCTTGGTTATATCTGTTTAAAATTCCTGAGAAGTGGAGTGCACGACACAATAATTTGTGGGAGAGTTATACAGATTCGAATTAGAAAAAAAAAAAAAAGCATTTTACTTGCTTTCAATTTCAAATTTCTTCTTGCTAAAGGATACTAAATGGTTCAATCTAATTTCTGTACCTCAGAACCAGAACGACGTAAGTCCAAAAATGGTGATTTTCACTTTATTACTGCATTGTATCTAGAATCTTACTCCGCATCGACCCATGAGAACGTTATTCTATAAAAGAAATTCCTTCACAGTTATTCAGCAGCGTTAAAAGAGCGCGAGTCCCATCCTTAGCATGCAATCGACAATCGTTTTCGCCCTCTGCTGAAAAGTTACGAAAATGGACTTACGTTAGTCTGGTTCTGAGGTAGCTTTTTTTTTTTTTTTTGCGTCACTTGTATTTTACCTCAGTTACTTCATTGTAAAATTAATGCAAGATTTGATCGGCAGTTAAGGAGATAAAGACTCCAAACTGGCAATCACACCACATCGTCATGGAGCGTGTGTCTTGTGTCGAATGGCATATTACCCGAAATTGTCACTATAAAATCTGTAGTTCACTTGTTCTCGCACCCTGTCAGTCATTAGCTCGCCATTCGCGCTATTCAGGGGGCCATTCGCGCCCACTGACTGTTGCAGAAGGCTCGCCTCAATCCCCCTGTTATGTAAACAGAGTGATCGACGCGAAGCCGCTTCTATCACTGCAACCGTTTCTCTACAGCCCGCGAATATCCGAATCCGTCATCATAGGGTTGAGGAACTTTCTTCGTTATCAGTGCGAACGCGATGATGGGCATAACGCGGGGTCGTTCGTCGCTCTGACACACGCTTCTTTCCAGGAGATCGTTCCGAACTAGAGTCACGTGGGTGCGTGTTTGGGTAATCTGTAAAATTTAGCCGTTCCTGTCCAGGGATTCCGATGAAATAGTAGGAGGAAATGTGGAGGAGGAGCCAAGGGTGCCATAGGGAGTCAAATGGCACCCTTCAGGGCAGGGGCAAAGCGAGAAATTTTTCATGGGGCGTGTCAGTAGAAAATTTTCGAAATGAAAGGTCGAAAGAAGCACTTTTTAGGCCCTTACATGTGTGTTCATACAGATAATTTTCTTGCTTCATGCAGAGGGTTATGACCCCCTACCCCTCTTAGCACGCCACTGCTTCAGGGGTTGCAGCAGGTACTACAACGTTTCAGGGACGGGTACAAGAGGGGGATAAGGACAATCACCCTTTCCTCGAGGAACTCATTACCGATGTATCACGACAAATTTTTTTTTTTTTTTTTTTTTGGAAATTCAAAATTTCAAGTTTATAAAAAGTTATCACTATATTAACACAGTTACCGAAAAAATTTATTTTAAAATTGAGAAATATTTAGGTCTGCCAGGATTACCTTGAAGTTTCAAGTTTTTTAGTAAGACCGATGATTAATTTAAGAAATGTATAGATTATGAGTTAAGCAAAAATAATTATTTAAGTGCAAAATGGACTACTTAGGGAGTAATCTATTAATAAAAAACGCATTGGAGCTAAAATTTAACTTTTAAAATTCCAGAAATAGTTATGAAAAACCTCACATTTTTCCTAGTCAGTTATATTTTTAGAGGTAATTACATACTAATGCTACAAGGGAATCCCAGCAGACCTAAATATTTTTCAATTTCAAAATAAATTTTTTTTGTTAACTATGAATATAGTGACAACTTTTTATCAACTTGAAATTTTGAAATTCCAAAAAAAAAATTCGTGATACACCCTAATGATACACCCTCGTGATAACCCCTAATAGTGAAGTTCAAAAAAGGCATTTTTATACTGTCCTTTGATTCTAGTAGAAGGGAGATTTGGTGCTGTTCTCAGGATACTTTTCGTAATTGTAGCTCAAAACATATGAGGTCAATATTTTATAAACCAAGATGTGTAGTGAAGAACATGTAATAAAATCAATCGATCCTTTCTTGAAATATTCCTGGATCCGCCCTTGCAGCGGTTCACCCTTGAAGGTGTCATGTGTAATCATCAGTTTTAACCCATTAATGCCTGACATTTTTTTTTTCAAAGATATTTTGTACACTGGTTACAAACAGTGTTTAATGGACAGGAAAAATATTTGAAAAAATATCATGTAAAAAATAATTATTTTATTAAGGAAAGAAAAATCGTCCCTTAAAATTACGATAGACCCCAGAGGGTACATACCTCTCTTACTGATTCTTTTTTTCTGCCTACGATATAATATTTAAAAAGACATTTTATAAGAAGAAATAAAATCAGCAATTAACATAAACTGGGAAGCTGGGAATAAGTTTGAAAACTTAGCTTTTTCTTTTGAGATTGTGAACGATGTCATTTTTGATAAAGATCATATTAAAACTGCTACAGAACACACTTTACAATGGTTATGTGCTGCAATCTGTGAACAACGAATTGAAACAATACCAAGGTACTCATTCAACACTAATATTTGGTTGAAATGTTCATTTGGGAAAAATTCAGACCCTTTTTTGACCGTCCCTAAAAAGGGACGCTAGGCATTAATGGGTTAACAGTGCAGGCATTAAGCACGATGGCAGAACACCGCTTTGGCAAGGAGATTTTTAATCTTTTTAGGAGTGTTGTAGATCTAGACTTTCTGTTTATGGACGATAATGCACGGCCTCACAAAAGCGTAGACGTATCGGACACACTGCAAAGGGAAAATATTATCCGCATGTAGTGGCCTGCTTACTCTTCCGACTAACTCCTATTGAGCATGCGTTGCATGCTCTTCGCAGGCATGTTTTACAAAGAACTATCCCTCCCTGAGTAGTGCAAAAGCTCAAAACCGCATTGAGAAAAGGGGCGGGGGGGGGGGACATTGTCCCTCAAACACTCCTCGATGTTTTAGTGCACTGCAAAAAATGAGCTGTTGTTTTTACAGTTTTATACTGGCAGCCCAGGTTTCAGTTTAAAACTACAAAATACACAGTAATAAACCGTGAAATTAGCAATTTTACAGCTTCTTACTGTAAATTACTGCATTCGAAATAAAGTCGTGAAATATTACACTGCTCTTGCTAATTACTAAAACTTCTTTTTGTATGAATCGTTTAATTCTTTAACCACACATCATACGCAGTTACTTTCTTCCAAGGTCTCATTGAAAAATTGCTAATAACGACTTCTCGAATAAGATAGGTTTCAAAGTTTCCGTCGGTAGTTTGGAACAAGAAAAATGGCTCTTGCCAGCATATTTGACATTTTTGATCACGTATTTCAATTTTTTTTTCACACGATTCCTAATTGCTTCCGCACGTGATAACAATTTATAAATCTTTATTAAACGAAAATTCGCGTTTTCTTCACTTTTTTTATTCATTTTTTATTTTTCGTATCGTTTACGAGAATAAACACGGAGTCGGATTTATGCAAGGTCGGATAATTAAATTTCAAGACGGATGCCTCGCTAAGTCCTTTGCATTGCATTTAAGTGCGTAGTGAATCACGTGATGACGGTGACCAATCGGCTGGTAGAGTGGGACGAACGAATTAAATTTGGACGTTACTCAATTCTTTACCCTATAAGATCCATGGTATATGAGTGTCCGCTAAGTTCATAATTTATTTTATGAGTTACCAAGCCAAAAAAAAATCTTGATTCTGTGATATTTTGACATAAAAATCTTAGTATTAACAAAAAATAAAAAAAAAACTTTTATAAATGTAGGGGATTGTAGGGCAAAGTAAAATGGTAAAATAACAAATTTTTCCAATCTGCACAAATTGAAAATTTGATCTATTTCCTGATATTTAAGTGATCAGAGATGAATTTAACTCCAACTGGTTCAATTGGCTGACTTATTCTTTTTAATTTTCTCTCCCTTTCTTGGCTTTAAAAGAATGAAGAGGGAGAGAGTGAGAAAAAAGGAGGAAACCTACCATGAAAACTAAATTAAATTTCATACAAAGTTCAAAAATCAACTTTTGTCATGAGCAACTTTTTTTTCTCTTGCAGTGGAGAGGGGGGGGGGTGGAAGCCAGGGTATATTCACCCAAGATGTCTTAGGACGGCCCAGTATGGAATGGCACCAAAAGATTTTTTTTTTTCATTTTTAAAATGTAGAATTCAATATAAATTCTTAACAAGCAAATGACATCAGAAAACCCATGTTAGAAACAATTACTAAAAAAACTGGTGTGGACACCACACTACTTCCTTTCACGTTTAAATTTCATGATAGATGCCTTAAGTGTTAAAATAGTTCCTTAGATTGAGATAAATAACAATTCATACATTTACACCTCTATTTTACTGCGAATCAATAGAAAAAAATGTTTTACAATGATTTATCATCTAAATATCGCCGAGTTTAACGTCATTCAGTGGATTATTCGCAAAATATCGCCAATTTAAACCCAAATTTGCAAAATATTTTTTTTTGCCAAATTTATTGCCAAGTATCGTTAGTCGCCAAATCATAACATTCTGATTGTTCGAATGCAACCGAAAGGGGAGGTGCACAACTCTAGACCCCCTTCAGAGCGTACGTTCGACGGCATACTGTTTTTAAGTCATGCGAGATACATACATACATACATACATACATACATACATACATACATACATACATACATACAGACAGACAGACAGACATCACAAGAAAACTCGTCGTAATTCACTCGGGGGTGGTTCGAAAGTATGTTTCGGCTGCTTATATGTCTACATATGCATGTACTGGGGGGAGGGGGGTTGGAAAAAACGACTCAATCTTCAGTCGGGGCTGAGTGAAACTGAAATTTTTGTCGAAATTTGAGTGAAATTTTTTTCGCGATGACAATACTTCCTTTACTACGTAAAAGGAAGTAAAAACAACGAAGTAATATGCACAATTCCTTCGTTTTCCCACGCTCCGGCGCCACAGACCGATTTCGAGAAGTCGTGAGAGAAGCCTCCGAGAGACACAAACTGAGCAAAAATCGTCTCGGAAAACAATCGAGCAGAGGCGCACGTGGCACAACAGAGACTAAATAGCTCGACACGTAACATCGATGACATCCGGATGCGATGAACAGCTCTTTCTCCACATCCTGCGAGATGCTGTGTGAAACGTCCAAAAGACCACTTCGTGACATTGTTCTGATCAGCACAGTTGATTTATTTGGCGTGAGAAAACGAGCGCTCAAGTGGACGGGAGAAAGCGATCTACGCACGTTTACGGCAATTTCGCACGTAGTATAGCTTTGGGATTGGGGTGGGATTTTCTGTAGATAAGAGTTAAGGGGCCATTCCAATGAAAACGATAATTTTGTCCCTCACTTGACGTTTCATCTTACTACTATTATATATGCGAAAGTTTGTATGGATGTATGGATGGATGTATGTTTGTTCCTCTTTCACGCAAAAACTACTGAATGGATTTTAATGAAACTTTTACCATATTGTAGCGTACACATCAGAATAACACATAGGCTATAATTTATAACGATATTTGAAAAAGTACGATTGGTAAGGCTTTTTTCATTCCAATTTAAGGTACATATTTCGCATAAATCTGCGAAGGCTTCCAACAAACTAACTTAGTATTTAGTGCATCATCTCAACTCCCTGTAGATAGCTAGAATTGCTTGCATCATTTCTACTTTTCGCATTAAATTTTCAAGGCTTTTCTCAAGTCAAATCAAAATGTAATTTTTTTTTTTCAGCTTCATGGTTAATATCCAGGCTTTTACATAGGCATTGAAAATGCTCGCGCGCCCACTTTCTAACGAGCTTTTACCATTATTTGTATTTTAAAACATTCTGTAGTCTTAATTGTAAGTAGAACATTTAACCTGGTTAATCTGTGCTTTGGATCCCTTCTCTCGCCAAACACGGATTTCGGTTTTGTCGCCATAGAAACGCCATTTTTCCGTAATGCCTCTCGGAGCTTTCAACTACGCGAGACAACAAGGAAAAACGCGCCAGTTAGCGACTTTTTGAAAATGCGCCAAGCAGGGACCCAAAGCGCATTTTCACCTTTAACCTTAAGCAATGTGTTTTTTATTGTGCTCTGAAACGTGCAAATATTATTTTGTAGAATAAATTGTATTCATTTATTAGTTCACTGCATCAATTATTTTCGCGAGTTTTGTAAACATGTATTTTACAGTATCTATAACGTAATCGCTTGAAGAGATTGGCTACTAATAAATGGATTAGGTTCATTATTTTCCAATCTGATGGAGCTTTAAATACAAATTAACGGCATTTCTTAAATTTGTTTGTGTTGGTTGGCCACTTTCTTGGAGTACTTACAATTGGTCAGTTACTTAGTATCCAATTGAACATGAATATTGCCAAATTTGTTGCAAGAAGATTTCAATAACTGAGTTTCTCGGCGATTTTTTCAACTGGCACCAGTTTTTGTGCCAAAGATTACGTAATAATACTTTACTTCTTACACGACTTAACCAAAATAAAACGATTATCTCCATATATTATTTCTCTAAGCCGAATCCTATACCCGGTCGAAACTCGCTCATTTCTTTATCGAATTGCATGAAAATTTATGATTTTGAAGCTTATCCCGCGGGCTATTGACGAAAATTAGACCCACCCTCTAAAAAGTGTCGGTTCGTTTTTTATTCAAACTTCAATTTTTGGGCACAAAATTGACTCTATCTAGCGAAATAATTGTCGTATCGTCTCCATTTTGATTTCATTCGAAAGATTAAAAAAAATGCGTTCTTTAGAACGTTTCTCCGCTAGCGCCGCGTAACGAGAATCTCGAAAATCCACGTTTAAGCGACTTATAAGCGATTGAAGTTTGAAAAAGTTAAATTTTTTGCTCAACTGTCAAAATCGTTACATTGTTGTTCAAATCAATTTTAAATGCGACATTTCAAGCCAAGGCTTAGCTCGGTAAACCTTAATTGTAACTTTTATTGTTTCAAAATACTATGGTAGTTTTGCGATAACGTTAGTATTTAGTTTAGTGGTAGCCTTGGGTATTTGATTTTAATATAGGGTATCACTTTTGTAGTAGTTGTAAAAGTGAACGTGTCTTTGATCTCTTTGAAAAGTTGTCAGAACGACGGAAGTAGATGGCGATGTTGTGCAAATGAAGCCAATAAAAACTGTCGTATTAAATTTTAAGTTTAGAGTTTTTTTTTTTTTTTTTTTTTTGCGGAATTCCGCACGGGTCACCTAGTTGTCTGATATTTGTTGACTGTGTTAAAATCTTGATCATCGATATTCTACTCCCACATTTGAAAAGTTCGGTTTTTTTCTTTTGTTGGCCGAATCCGTATGTATCCATTAAAAACCTTTTGAAAACTATGTTAAAACGTTAAGTAATCCGCATACTAAATTAATAAAATCCTTAAACAAGACTAAATTACCATTAATTTGCGTTTTTGTACAAATAATTGTCAAATGTTCCCATTAATTTCGAAATAATTTAGGACAAAAACTTTTTGCGTTATTTTATGGTCAGCAATTGTATCTCAGCATTTGATGACTATTTCTCTGTGACAAACATTAGTGATATAGTAATACTTAATGTATTTTCATAAAGTAGGGAAGGGAGCAAAATTATCCTAGGTATCCCAAAACAGTTACCGGCAAATTTTGCGACATTTTAAAAATCGTCAAAGCGGTGCGTTTTGAGTTCTTTTAGTTCAGGAAAAAAAACCAAAGGTGAGTATAAATTGTTTCTCAATATTATTACTGACCCAGGCAACGCCGAGTATTTTTGCTAGTATCTATATATATAACAATGGATGGGTGTAATATATATTTGTATGTTTGTTCCTTATACAAATCCACAGTTTGCATCGGATTTTCATCAAACTTGGCACAGAGGTTCCTTGGTATAATAGAATCCACATAGGCGGTTTTTTGAAATTTTTAAAAAATCCAAAGAGCTCAAAATTCAAATTTTTTGTCTCAAAATAGCTATTTTCTTTCAATTTTGAATATAGAGAGTAATAGAGATAAGCTTTTAAGCATACAAATTGATAAAATATAACACATTTAAATAGGAGTATTTTCCAACAAAGAGGACAATCAACAATGAATTATCAATTTAAGACTCACCCATTTCATTTTTGCATGAAATAAGTTAAAAACAATTATAATTGATGTTCTAATCACCTTGGAACGTTGGCAAATGAGAGGTTCCAACAGATATTTTATTCAAATTTCTGCGAGCAATTTTTAATAATCACCCGGGCGACGCTGGGTAATAAGCTAGTAATAATATAAAAGGGCAATGAAATTTTTTTTTTTTTTTTGTTGCTTAAGAAATCGTTTGTGTGATTCCTTAAGAAAAAAAGTTTCGTCATTACCTATTACTTTTTAATGAAAATATGAGCCGCCACGTGTGGGACAAAAAGTCCACTTACCATGGAATAGCCCTAGTACTATTTTGTTCAACAGTTTAAATTGTTATTTTTCAACAAACGAGATATGTTTCATTGACATTGGAGCCCTAGCAATGAAAATCTGCAATTTGTTCTGTCATTGCTCTATTATTCGAGCAAAAAATTGACTCATTCATAAAGCCCGTTACGAGAGGTTGACTTTGCATGCCCTGTACGTGACGCATACCGATAGATAAATTGTTTATTGACAAAAATATTCGATAAAAATTAGAAGCATTTACTAGAATAATTTTGAAGGCCTTTTTTTTTTCTTTCTCGCCAAGCAATGTAACCGGTAGAAATCAAATATATTCTGATACCAAAATTACGATTAAGAACTAAACTTTTTTTTCAATGCTCGTATTTTTTCCTTCAAATACGCGTCTCTCTTTTCCAGCAACAAGGAACCCCCTCTCTCATATTTCCGCAGTATTTCCCCAAAAATCCAACACGCCAAAAACCACCGCACCAAATTTAGAACACCTAGCGGCTGTCAGCAGAAACGCGTATAATTGACTCATTAATAAAGGAGTGTGAGAAGCAACACTTTCTCGTCTGCTCGTATTTCTGCGGGAGCGTGCTGAAAAGTCGTCTGGCGCTTTGGAACATTGTGACCGACGAGCACCTGTTCTCTCTGCTCCGTTCGGGGATAACCGGTTACGGTTAGGAGCGAAATAACAACCCGCGAGATGCCGGAAGAGCGGGAGAAAGGAATAAGAAAATATTCCTCAAAAACGCTATTTATGTGGCCGGGTGTCGGGAGCGCAGACGAAAATTTTGCTCTTTTTTTCGTTCCATTATTTTTATCCTTCATCGGGCAGAGTTCATTGGAGACAAGTTCGTGGACGGGGCCCAAGAATCATTAATCTGGGCTTCGCAGCGCGCTAGGCGGAGCAATAAATCTCGCCTCGGTTTGGCCGGTTCCAGGAAAAACTGGGCTAAAAAGAGAGGGTTGCGGAGAGATTGTGGCGGCGAAAATCGCCAAATAAATAAACATTTGGGAAGAGGGAGAGTCGCTGCGACGAAAGCTCTGGAAATTATGTTTGCACAGTGGAACCCCGATAACTCGATATGCCAAGAGACCACGGAAATATGTCGAGTTAATCGGGTGTACAATACAATAAAAACGAATTCAGCCTTCTGTAACAAGTTGAATTTTAATTGGTACTGCAGAACATATTTACAAGTAAACCAAATCAAAAAAGAATTATGTTCAACATTCGACATCTGCGATAAAAGAAAACTACCCGACATAAGACATCGATGGTTCAAAAAAAAAAAAAAAAAAAATCAGAATTCTGCAAGAAGCCTCGATGTTGACAACAACGCCCTCTTTTTTTTTTCTTTGAAACGCCGCGCTGCCAACATCTCATCGAAACCTCTTGAGCGCTCGCGACACCCGAGTTCGAATCCCGGCTCGGGCACGGGTGTAAATCTCTCTCACATCCTTGTCCTTTCTTCGTGCGAACGTGTTGTTGTTATGTGAAAGGTTACCTACCCTATAAACAGGTCCGTACGCCATGTGTGTATTGTGAAAGTCGGACTTCACCTCAAATTACGGTATACTCGGAAAAGTGAAGCAGTACGCCGTAAATTGCCGGCTTAGCTGGCATGAGACAGCAACAACAGCAACAACCTGTGGTGAGTCCCTCAAGGGAAAGCAACAGGGTTTGAAAAAACACGTTTTTTTTTTTTTTTTTGAAAACGCCCAGTACGCCTGTGTTTGTGATCAAAATTACGGGTATTTTCGGGTTTTTTCAAGAATCATTTTAATATCATTCTCTATTCGAACATTGCACACCTACTTTTACGTTTCATAGAATCAGGGGAAGCGTGAAGAGACTGTGACTCCCTAAAAAGCTTCTGCTTCAACAAATTTAGAAAAAGCATTGTAATACTGATTTTTTTGAATTGATTTTATATTTTATATTGATATTGAATTAAATACACAGATTGAAGTAATTATTGCCTTTTTTGATCTTTTAAGTATAAAAAAAAACAAGTGAAAATCACATGCAGTTTTATTTTTAACTAGCGGTACCCGAACGGCTTTGCCCGTGGTATAAAATTAATAGTTCATTTGTAAAATAATTGATATAGCAGGAAAAATACTCTATTTTAGTAAAATTCAACTGTAATTCCTTCAAAGTATGATATAAAAATCTGGTATGGACACCACACTTCTTCCTTTTACGTGTAAATTTCTTAGTAGATGCCTTAAGTGCTAAAATAGTGCTTAGAGTGAGCAAGATAAGAATTCAAACATTTACATCCCTAGTTTGCCACGAAACAATAAAAATGTTTTACAATGATTAATCTCCTAAATATCGCTGATTTTAACATCCTTCAGCCTTCAGTGGATTTTTCTCAAAATATCGTCAATAGCGCCAAATTAAACTCAAATAAAAAATAATAATTTTTCCGCCAAATTTGTCGCCAATTTGGCGATATGTCGCCTAATTAACGTCAAACACTTGGCGATATATCGCCAAGTGGTCGCGCCAAACATATCACTTTTGTCTGCATTGAAATTAACACTGATTACCCCATAAAAAGGGTAAAACACCTCCTTGGGGACATTCGAATACAACCCCAAGGGAAGATGCACAAAAACAAGCCAAGAAAGAAAATAAGAACAATTTTGTTGCTCACAGAAACCAACAGAGATCTTACCAAAGTTTAAAAGAAGAAGAAAGTTTTCTTTCTTAACTTCAAAAACAAAATAATACATTTTCCGAAATGACACACTTTAAAAAGAACGCTGCAATATCGAAATTTATACGATATTTTTATAATTTACCGAGTTTCAATTCCTTAAAAACTGAGAAAATAAAAACAGACGTTTTTTTCTAACAGTTAAATAACTCATTTTAATAAGGCTAGGAGTTTGGATTGCTACAAAAATAAATACATTTTGAAAATTATTAAGGGAAAAAGAACGAAACAAAAAAGGTATTAAAACGTAACCATGGTAACAACATGAAAAGTTCATTTCCGGTTGTGATAAAATAATTCATTTCATCTTTATTTTCAAATTTTATTCTCGAGCTTAACCATTTTAGAATCGTTTGGCTTGCTTTGCTCTAGGTAAGCCTTGAATTTCCGGAATTCTAAAAATAATTATTACAGCTCTTCTAAATGCTCGTAAAAACTTCTAATTGATATCATTTTTAGCAGAAAATTTTAAGCTTTCGAATGACATAGGACTTGAAAATGTGAAGAAATATTTCTTTGAATTTGTATGAAAAATGGGCTAAGAATTAGAATAGAAAAAGAATGAAATAGAATTTTCGAAAAAACGCTTCGAGACGACACACACCCATGCTACGAACTAATTTTGTGCCAAATTTTAAGAAAATCGATCGAACGGTTTCCTTGCTACACGGGTTACAGACAGACAGACCCACGTGCAGCTTTATTATTAGTAGAGATACCTATTTAACTGTCAGGAAAGGATGATGGCAATTTCTGGACCAAGTACTGATCAAGACTAAATATATAAAACTAAATATTACAACTACATTGATCAACACCAATTTCTAGGCTTAGTATGGATAAAAATACTCGTAATATTTAGTTTGTATCTGAATTAAATGTTTTCAATGTGCAGTAAATTTTGAAAGACCCCACTTTACCGTCATGGTGGGTTTTTTCAAATGGGCCAGCCCGAAAAAACCCGGGTGGATTTTTCGGGCTGGGCCCCGCTTTGGCGAACCCTGGAGGGCAATCGCCCCCATCGCCGCTCCTTGTAGCCGTTCCTACCCTATTCTTGCGACTGATACAATTCTCCATCACAGACATCTTTATTATTTTAAAACAAATGTATAAATGATGTCAAAAACATAATTCTCTCACAAATCAACTAAATCCTTAACAGTATTTTTGAGACTTTTCGACAGTTCGATCTTCAAAGAAGCCGGGGGGAGTGGAGACATTCTTTTGATAAGGATCGAATGACTATTTATGTGTTTTCACTTTCGAAATGGGAAACCGTATACAAATATTCTCGGGAGCTGGAATTCGGCATGCTTTTAATCGGGCACCTCATCAATCGGCATGTCAATCAATCTTCTGGAGAGCGTCTGAAAGGTTTTTTAGCATTTCAGTTTTGAGAGATTTATTTTCGCAGAAACAATGTTTGTTTAGTGTTATGACATTTTGACGAGACATGAAAATTACATTTGCGTAAAAGGGGATGTTTGCTTGTTTTTGAAAATATTTGGCGGAAATGCTCGTCGAATGTTTTTGGCGAGCTGTTGCTACTATTTATGGTATGGCGAGTTTTCAGTTTTTGACTTTTATGATGTGACGCATAAAATGTTGTTACTGAAATAACGATGAAAAGTTGTTATTGATGTAAAATTTTATGAAATAATTACAAAACTTTATCTTAATTTAGAAAGAAAAGAAGAAAAAGCAAGCTGGTCATCCAGAACAGAATAAATCTATTATTTTGCACACAATATAGGTTTCACTAAATAAGTTCACACACCTTCTACAAAAAAAAAATCTGTCAGCCAGGACGTCAATTTTCTTCCATTTATTTTTCAGAAATATTCCGTAATTTTTTAACAGACTTTCCGTGATTGAAAATACTACTACAAAATACATGTATACTGAGGAAAATTTCCGAATATGTCTGTGTTAATAGGTAACTAAAAACACACTAATAAAACATTGATTACCATGCGATTGACATTGGTGTGAAAACATTGATTTACGGATTTAAAAAAAAACAAAGAAATCACGCAATACACCGCCAACTCGGCTATTTCGATCCATGGACTACAGTTTCGTGCTTATTATGCACTCATCGGCATGGAATAGGAAAGTAACCGAGTTGGAGGCAAAAATCCTCTTTTGTATTTTACTGCGAATAGTTTTTTTTCTGTAAAAAATATGGATAATTTCTTCAAAATTTGCAGTTTTTTAACATTTGTATTTTATTTTATTTTACGTGCGCTTTTTTCAAAGATTGAAATAATTTTTAAAAGCAAAGGAATCCTTTTTGTATTTAGAAAGCTTAGTTCCGCAATATATTAGGTATTAAGATTTGGTAAGTCCCTACGAATATAAAAGAACGATAACATTAATAACAAGAATAATGAATAAAATTTATACAATTAGCAATGAAAACTAATTAGTATTAGTTTATCAAAAAGGAAAAATTCATACGTACCCACTTTTTGTCCCAGAACAAAGTAGACATATAATAAAAATCTATTCACATTAGTTTATTTTCTTAAAATTAGTTTGGAAACCAAGCTTGTTGTCAAAAAAATTTGGACTCAAATTTCCAAAGATAAATCTTTCTCTTAAAACCCGTTCTAGTTATTTTGCTTCTTTTACTGAGCAGTTTAAATGTATTTCCATTTCCTCTAAGCTAGTTTGCCAGAAAGGAGACTTGCTGAAAGTTTTTTCAGTAAGTGCTTTATTTTTGCACTTGAGTGACAAAAGAACTAAAAAAGGGTTATACTGTGTAACGATAGCTGGCGTGTGTGAAAGCAAAATTAGTTTCCCACTCTCCGCTCTTTTTCTCTTATGGCTGTCATAGTTATGGTGCTGTGGATTTTTTTCCCACTTATCTTTTGCAACAATGGTTTAATGACCACGATTAAAATTGCTTTGTGCCTAAACTATTATTCAATTGAAAAATCAACGTTAATAAAGTTCATGTTTTTCTTTAGAAATCGTGCTTTATTTATTTGTGCCTAGATTTGATAGAAAACGTTTAGAAATAACTGAGATATGAGGATATAATAAACAAAAGCGTAAACCTAATTCGATAAAAATAAAATGAAGTGTCTTAACAGTGCATAAAAAAAAGAGTGGAGTTCTTTTCGTTCGTACGGTTTCCATGGAGACGACGCAAAATTTTTAAACTTGATATTTCTATTAATAAATAACAGACTATTTAACTACTTACTAGATAATACGACAAGAAAACGAATTATATATTCTCGAATATTACAATGACTATAATCTAAGCTTAAATATATGTATCAGGCGGAAAGTTTAGCAACACTTAATATTGTTAAACAACTTAGGGTAGAAACATATTTCTAGTATGGATACCGCACTCGCAATCACTAATTAGTGATCTAGTTTTCATAAAAAGTTTGCTTTTACTAATGCAATATTTTTAAATTGGGGTTTTAGTTCAATAGACATTGAAAACAAAACATCAATGTTAGAAAAACATTGACCCGAATACATCAATGGAGAAACGTCGATATTTCATAGCATTGACATTGATGGCGCACCCCTATGTATGCAAATAGACTCCGATAGAAATTGGTGCTGCTTATATTTTGGATTATGTAGTTTCAAAAAATGATGCCATTTCATTGTTCTAAAATTTACCGTATTCCTATGAAACACAAAGAAGAAAGTTTTTGTTGGCCACAACGTTCCAGAGTTTCCTTTAAGTTGAGCAGGAACACAGACTAAGAACACCTTTGAAATTCTGCATTGAAATATAAATGAATGAACAAATTAATGAAAGTGCAAAAAATAAAATGTACCATAGACTTCGAAATGAAAGACTTGCACCGTAAATGTTTTTAACACGCTGGATGTCTTGAGGTCAAATGGTTTGTTTCAGAAAATAATCGCTTGTTGCAGTGTCATAGGACAGCCGTACCCAAAAGCCGGCGTAAATATTCGCTGGAGGCCTGCCAGTAAAAACCTAAGGTAAAAATCGAACTGATATCAAGTGTTCTATACATAGGATAGCCTCTGCCAAAGCAATGTCGCAACCCTCCGCTCGAAAAAAGAAGAGTATCTCTCAGGAATTGGCATTGTTCCAGGAGGAGAGCTTTCCGGTGGTTGTCGTGTTTTGCCGATCGTCTGCGCGCCGTACATCCATCGCATGCAAATGCCGTCTTCGAATGTCACCCGAGAGGATCGAATTTTCCGATTCGATGTTCTTTTTTTCGCGTTTTGTCATCACCTTGAAGTGGAATTACGGACCGAATGACGACGGGAAATTTAACGACTCATTAGGGGCGATTTGGAATACGTAACAGATCCGGGCTCATTTGTGCCCAGTGACGAAGTGAATTAAGAGGTTATTTATTTTGAAGATTAAGCGAAGCCTCGAGTGGCCTTGGATGGGCTGTCTTATACGAAAGAACCTTTTATTTACTCTTTCCTTTGCAACAAGGTCCCAAAGTCCAGACCACCACGAACCCCCTTCTGAAAATTATTAGCTCCGCGGACATCCCCCCCCCCCTCCAAACTCTGCAGCAAAAGAAAAAAAAAATCTTACATTAATATATTTTCATCATTTTTAATATGTTTTTACGGGTTAAAAAAATTTTATTCGATCATTGTTCTGTATCTTTTGAGCGCTCTTGTCTAGTTTCCATTGCTTAAAATTATTATTTTGGGCTATGAAAGTATACAAATCTATTCGAGACTCAATTCGGAGTAAATATGTGTTAAATTAATTTTGAAATATAGTTTAAAAAAACTAAAAAATACGTTTTTAGAGTTAATCAAAATATTTCACATGAGACTGAGTTCCCTGTAATTTTCAAAAGTATTGAATATCCGGTAAGTTTGTATGCACTTATAAACATCAACACGTAACATAGTTTAGCCTTTACTATTAATAATAGTATTAAATATGTTACTTTTATGTTTGTAAAGAACGTGAATCTTATCTTTTATTCAGGGTTACATACATACATACAAACAAACAAACACGTGAAACTAATAAAAGCGTATTAATAGAAGGTTCTTGGGGGTTTACAGCGGGGGGCCTGCGTATACGTAAAGAAGTTTTTTATTCCCTAAAAATCTGCTTTCGTTTTGAAGTAAACACTTATATTCGTTCTTCAATTTCAACTTTTTTTTTCGCTTTAGAAGGCTAGCACCGCGGACCCCCTGGCATAAGTTCGCAGACCCCCGAGTGTCCGCGGACCCCACTTTAAGATAAAAATGCATTGGCAGGCGTGGTTGGATTGGGTATCGCGTTAGAAACGGCAAGATTGCAGGTTCAATCCTGCTATGGGTTTTGTAGCTGTTGAATGACTTTTTTTCCGGTTAATTTTGATCCAAACTTCCAGAATATATAGTCGAGACCCGTTCTAGGATTTTAAACCTCAGTTGCACCCTTGCATTAAAACTGGATTCATTTTCTTTTTTTGGCATGGTAATTTAGCACGAATAATATTTCTTAAATGTGGTTTGTTTTGCTTCCTGAATTCTTCATAAACCTACGAAAATAGGGTACGATTTCATTTTCTTTTGTGAGTCGACAAAAAACAACAATGGGAAATTCCAGAGAAAATAGGAACTCGGTGTTAAAAAAAAATGTTGAAAAATTGTCTTAATTTTTTTTTGTACGTTCTCTATATTGATTGAAGTTTACAAATTACAATAAGGTAACTTCAGGTGAATCATTTTCTTTTTGTAAGAGAACTTGTTCTATGAGCTCACAATCTTGCAAAAGTCTCTCTCTTCTAGACACAATTTTAATCGAGCATATTTTATTGGTTTAGCCTGTTTCCACAATTTAATTCCACTTTTTCCTGGCAGATTTATTCGATAAAAAAACAATTATTAATAGCACATTTTGAAATTTATTCTTAAAATAATTTTTTTAAGTAGTTTTTAAACCATTATATTTTGTGTAACGTGAGTCACGAAAACTTAATTTTTTTAATATTTCCAAATTTTATAGCTTATAAATGAAATTTTTTTTACTGTTTCTTCTACTCATGTATATTACAAAAAAGAAATTATAGGCCAATTTAGAGTTTTTTTGCTTTTTTATTCAAAAAATAAGGATGTTTATTTTGTAACGTGAGTCACGCGAAAAGTGAGTTACAGACAATACAAGCTAATATTAACTTCTAAAACGTATTTAATGTGCCCTAATGCTATTTTAGGGTCTAAAGGGAGGATTAGCACTTGTACACACCTATATATAATTAAAATTACTGATGAAATTAAATATAAATACCGTAAAATGGGGTGTATAGGAACAGCGGGGTCAATCGGAACAAAACTTCCCGACCGTACAAAGAAATTCTTCATAAATATACTATTGAGTATTTTTCGCCATGAATTTTTTTTTAGAAAGGTAAGATCATAGGAAGTAGGAAAAAATTACTTTTGTCAATCTGGCAACGCTACTGACTTCTAAAGAGGGCTGCACGTTGAATGCTAGAAAACATCAAATTTTCATAGACTGCAAAACTTCATATGCAAGAACAAACCTTCTTATGTTTAAAAACTATGAGTGGTATGTTTCAATTATACATGTATCTGAACAACAGAATACCACATTAGAATATACATTTTTTTATAAATTGTGTCATAAAAGTGAAGAATTCTGAAAAATGCCATAGGAAAAAAATTTGCGGGGTGAATCGGAACACTTATTTCTGTTGTTCCAATTCAAACTTATTTGAAGGAAACTGTTTGAAAACTCAAGATTCTAACCCTAATTCTTCTAATCAAGACAAGGACAAGGATTTATTACTGTTTATCCCTTCTCGTGAGCAACTAGATCTTAGAATGACAAAAGTTGCAGATTTCAAAAGATTTTTTCTCCAGGAGACTTCTTTTTACTTAAAATAAAAGGGGGAAAGTCACATAGACTTTATGTAGTAAACGTCCAGCACACAGACAGTGATGAATAAGCGAAAAAATCTTTCAGGACAATCCCCGAAACCCAGAAATTTCAAAAAACTAAAGAAAAGGTAGAGTTCATCCCAGGAGATGTTATGAAAAAACTTAAGCCAAGTCACAATTGCTAGTTTTAAGGACAAGTACATATTTGTGGACGACATGAGTGACTTCCATTCATGTTAAATCTTTGTATTTCAATTCAAAAGTATTTCTTAAAATTACTTTTCATTTTTCATAAGTTCAAAATTATTTTGAATTTTCACAAATTATAAACGTTTACTGGTACTGAAATTATACATTTATTTGACAGTAATTATCTGTTCTTATTCTCCCCCATCAATATTACTCATGTTTGTGAGACCTATTACAGATTAAATTGAAAAAAATAAAAATTTTAACAAGTGTTCCGATTGACCCCTATCAGCGGGGTGATTCGGAACACCCATAATTTGCTATATATTTTAATAGTAATTGTCCAAAATCTTTTGTCTTTGCTTGGAATATCAAAAGTAAAGCAAGACCGAAGTTTTTATCCAAAAAATAAAATTAAAAAAAAATCTTTTAACTGCTTTTTTTACAATCAACGCTGAAAAGTGTTCCTATTAACCCCATTTTACGGTAGCGTAATTTTAATCCTTTTAGTGTTTTATAATCTTTCAATTAGTGCACTGGGTCCCTGTTTTGGCCCTCAGCTTTCCAATGTGTAGCATGTGTTTATGCATGCATATATTTTTCTTCCGTATCTAAGAAAGGTTTTTCATTCCAGTAAAAGAAATTTTTAAAATATTTAACGAGTAACCGCAGAATGACAGAAAAGGTGCCGAGAAAAATTGAAGCAAGAAGGGAAGTACATTGCACGTAAACAGAAACATTGTCTCTGGATGAAAGAATGTCTAACGAGAAAAGTCGAAAAGCTAAGATATTGTCTCTAGCAATTCAATATAAGCTGAAAAATAAACATATGAAACTTTCAAAGGAAATTTTGGCTAAGTTCAAACTTCTTAATTATCGCTTCAACAAGTATACAAATATACACTATACTAAGGAAGAATCGCCAAAACAAGGAGAAATTCCGTTAATTTACCTCACAGTTAAACTGTAGTCATATGTGAGTTACTCAATACTTATCCGTAAATGTAATATACATTTGAAAAGAAGATTTCAATTTCCACCGAACTCATGCTGAAAAAGTTATTTATCCCAAGAAAATCTAAACGAAAATGATTTAAAAAATTAGCTTGAGCGAGAGAAAAAAATATAAAAAAACATTGTAATTGGAACATAAGAGACATTTTAAAAAGCACGGTCAACATCTCGCTTGCTCTTATTTGAGATGCTTAAAATTTAATTATTTATCAGTAGTGGATGAGAAAAATAAGTACTTTGAAGAGCCTACTTCTGACAGCAGTCAACTAATTTTACAGCCATTATGCAACATTAAATGCTATGATTGGTATCAGATGAAATGTAATGGTGTGTAGTATCCTGTAAAAGTTTTCAGATGTATGAATTGAGAATTTGAAATCAGTACAATGCAGCCACAGAGAAAATACGAGAAGTAATATAAAAAAAGACAAACATATGTTTTGGAAAATTGAATTGATGAATCCACTCTGTGACCGTTCAGAGGGGTTAGATGGCAGCTGCTAAGGAGAATTTTAACCCTCGGTCTATGGGACAAAAAATTCGTGCTGCAAAAAATTGGCCGTTAAGAGGGGTGGCCGCTTTGTAAAAATGACCGCTCGGAGAGGTTTTATTGCATTTAAAACTGATCAACTAAAGAAAACAACCCATTAAGCATTAATTTTAATTGAATTTAAGTGAAATCTCTACACAAAATTTTCAAAATAAGATGTAAAGTAAAGGACTAAAACGGAGATGTAACGTGAGTCACGAAACTATGTAACGTGAGTCACACTCAAAATATTGATTAACTTAATTAGTGACTGCAGAATGAACATTTTTTTCGTATATATCATAACTTAGAAACATATTTTGTGCCGTGAAAAGCAGTTTTTAAATTTTATTATTCTGAAAGAGCAGGAATCTTAGGTTTTTAATTATCCAAAAAACTGGAGTTCCTTTTTTTTGTAACGTGAGTCACGATGTTAAATTAAGGTTGAAACACCATCTATTTCTGTTGAAATTTAAAATGCTGACAGCCACGGGTTCTCACTGCATACCAGATGACTGTCAACAGCTTTATTTAAATCAGGCATGGTATTTCTTTAATATATATAACATTTACTTTTGTAAAATCACGTCAAATTGTAACGTGAGTCACTTGGAATTGCCCCAATGTACTTTGTGCCTATTTTTCGTAAACTTACCATTAAAAAATTGAACTTTTGAATTGCTGCTGGCAAGCGCGAATGCATCGTGTGGGTGGTCTAGTACATTTAAATTACAGGTAAAAAAATACCTTAAATAATAACGAATAGTTCTTTCAAGCTAGTCACAAAGCAGGGACGCCATTTCGAAATTTTCCAGGGGGGGGGGTGAAGGGTGCATACATAATGTAAAATTTACCAAAAAGTGGCAAATACCACGCCCACTTATATGCCAATACATTGATTTCCCAAAGTCAGGGGGGGGCATTTGACCCCCCTGCCCCCCCCCCCAAATGACGGGCCTGTCACAAAGTGATGAATCATCCGGATCCTTTAAATTTATATGTATAAAAAATGGATGCATGTATTTTTGTTCCTTATATAAATCCATAGTTTTCGTTGGATTTTCATCAAACTTGGCACATAGGCTCCTTGGTGCCCTAGAATTCACATAGGTGGAGTTTTGAAATTAAAAAAAAATCCAAAAAGCTCAAAATTCAAATTTAGCCCCAAAATGGCCATTTTCTTTCCATTTTGAATAGATAGAGGATGGAGATAAGCCTTTAAGCACACAAATAGATTAAATTCAATACATTTAAATATGAGTATTTTCCAACAAAGATGACGATTACCAATGAATTATCAATTTAAGGCTCACCTATCTCATTTTAGCATGAAATAAGTTAAAAACAATTATAATTCATCTTCTAATTACCTTGGAACATTAGCACAAATATTGTATGATGCATAAAAATAAGAGGTTACTTGGGCAGCGCCGGGTAATAAGCCAGTATTCAATCAGTCCGCCGGCGTGAGTAAGAGCAGTTTCGTAGCTGATTTTAAAATGAATGGAAGTTGAGATACTTTCAGCTCGGTCGGGTGCATTTTTCTGCATGGGTCGTTTTTTTTTCTTTCTTCTTTTTCACATTCATTCCATAGTGACTAACGTAACATTCAGAGCTGATTTTGTAACAGTTTTTGCTTGCAACTTAAAGGATTAAAAATAGTTTTTAACCGACTTCAAAAAAGGAGGAGGTTCTCGATTCAAAGCGTATACTTTGTTTTTGTTTGTTCGCACATAACATCTGATCTACTGAACCGATTTAAACGATTTTTTTTAATCGATAGGAGATGGTGTAACTTAGGTACCATGTACTCACATGACGATATTTGTTCACTAGAAAAAAAGTTATGATCGAAAAACTAACATTTCATGGTCATTTAAAACAATATGTGCTATTGTAAATCCGTAACTCGATGAGCGACCCGATGGTCAAGTGGTTATGCGCGTCAGGTAGAAGTTCCTGATGGAATGAGATCGAGTCCAGGTCTGCAAGGATTTTTTTGAACATCTGCATGTTTTTTCTTTTTGAATGATTTAATGATTGCAATGTCCTTATGCAGGTATATCCCCCCCATGGTGATCTACCCCGAATTTTTTTATCGTACAAAATGACAGTTTTGGTCGGATCTTTGTCAAAATTGGCAATGGGGTCCTTCGATGCTGTAGAATTTTCTTATGGACTTTTGCACCATTTTTGGGGGCTTTGAATCGATTGTGGCAATAAATGGTCTTTGATTTGCGGCACTTATATTATTTTTTCAAGACTTATATACACAATCAATTATGTTAATTTTTGTACCTTTATAAAATTCTGTATTTTATACCTTGCATTTACGTCAAATTCAAGAAATCCAAAAACTAAAATTTCATGTTATTTAAAACAATATGTGCTGTCGTAAATCCTTACTGCAATGAGCGACCCGATGGTTAAGTGGTTAAACGCGTCGGGTTGAAGTTCCTGATGGAATGAGATCGAGTACAGGTCTGCAAGGATTTTTTTGAACAGCTGCATGGTTTTTTAACTAGATTTTGATTATTTTAAGTGCATTTACACTAAAAAGAATGAAATAAAATATTTTTGGAAAAAAAATAGAACCGACTTTAGTTGGAAATTGCTCTAAAAAGTAAAAAATATTTTTTTTTCTTTGAACACCATCGAAACTACTTTTAAACATAAATTTTGAAGTCGGCGCAAAAACAATGTATAGATTCATACGCAACTACAATTCAACTATAAATATAAATTTTAATGGATGCATTTCATTGATTACCACACATTCGTGTAATGGTACACATATTCTGCTTTTAATTTTCAATGGTTCCTCTGAAAAAATGTTGGCAAAATATGATTAAATATCATTTTACCTATCGTTTTTGTGTCACCTTCAAAACCTATGTTTAAAAGTAGTTTCGATGGTGTTCAAAGAAAAAAAAATATTTTTTACTTTTTAGAGCAATTTCCAATTGAAGTCGGTTCTATTTTTTTTCCAAAAATATTTTATTAGTTATACTGGTGGATTTACAATGTACATGGTATCTATGTATCATTTCTGCTAAGAATTTCATACGAAATTACCGACAGTAGATATTTTTTCAACCAAACTAGCAGCGTGACTCACGTAACATTTTTGCAACCCTGAAAATGAATGCTCATGTTGTGAGGCAAGCATTTCTCAAAGTGAAGCAAGTGTTAAAAATTGAATGATATATTTTAAACATGTGTAAAGTTGGCTTTTAAAAACATGAAACACATTTGTTAAATCTTAATTTTTTTTTAGTCTTAAGTGCCACTTTTACTCAAGATGGAGTGTGACTACTATGGTGACTAACGTAGCCATCGAATAACAGGCAGTAAACACACTACAAACTATTTATTATGGTTAATCTTAGTGATAATTACAATACTTTTTCAATTTTCTAAAACTTCTTATGTTGTATCATTATGTTTATGTTTTTTTTTTATTTATACAGGGTGTTCCGTAACAAATTGTACAAACTTTGAGGGGAGTTAGAGGGGATGATAACAAGCAAGAATCACCTAGGAACATAGGTTCGGAAACGCATAGTTGACGAGCTACATATTCACAAAGTTGTCAAATTGTGTCAGAATGGCTCGTTATTACGACGGTTTTTTATTATCATTTCGATGCATTTTTTTGAGCAACAGGCAGCAAAATTTTAACAACCGCTTTAACCTTTCTTAAAAATTAATATTGTTCAATGAGACACAAGATTGGGATCATCCGAAATGTTTATTGGTCAAAGACATTACACGTTTAATGTAAATAATGTTAGAAAATGTCATAAATTATGTTCAAAGTTTCCACCATTGTTAGCGATACATGCGTTACACCGTCGAACCATAGACTGGCGAACTCTCTCAAATACACCCGGATTTTCTTGGATATCTGCAGCAGCACAGGCGATTCTTGCAACTAGATCCATTTCTGAATCCACAGGAGTTGCGTACACAGCGCTTTTCAAAGCACCCCAAAGAAAGAAATCGAGACTGTTTAAATCAGGAGAGCGTGGTGGCCAGGGAACTGGTCCACCACGCGAATTTATTATATCTTGGACTATTTTTTATCTATTTTTTTAAAATCTTTTTTTAAAATTTATATCTTATTTATATCTTGGCTACATTGATTGAGATAAGGTTTTGCATAATATTAAATCTTTAAGAAAGGTTAAAGCGGTTGTTGAAATTTTGCTGCCTGTTGCCCAAAAAAATGCACCAAAATGATAATAACCAACCGTCGTAATAACGAGCCATTCTGACCCAATTTGACAACTTTGTGAATATGTAGCTCGTCAACTATGCGTTTCCGAACCTATGTTCCTAGGTGATTCTTGCTTGTTATCATCCTTTCTAACTCCCCTTAAAGTTTGTACAATTTGTTACGGAACACCCTGTATACTTTTTTCACTTCGGTATTTTTTTTTTTCTTCGGCTGAGGTTGACATTTTAAGGAATGACCCAAGGGTCATTCCATTTTAAATCAACAAATGGGGTGCGCATCACCATTTTTGGTTTAGATGAAAATTTGCATGTGTATTCCTTTTACTTCCCAGAGCTCAAAACAGTGTTCATTTTATTTTAAAAAAATTTACCCTTTGATATATAAGCCATTTTTGTTGTTGGCAACAGCGAAAATTGGGCGTTTTGATGCTTTGTTTGATGAACTATAACTTTTTTTCTATTAAAGATTTTGAGCTCAAATATAGCTCATTGGAAAGCTAAGGAAAAGATCTTTTTATATATGCTATCAATAAATTTCAGATTAAAAAAAAATATTTATTTTTTCAAGGTCAAAGTTCACGACGAAAATAACATTTTTTACTACTTTCGAGCATTAAAAAACCCATGAAGGGTTCAAAGTAACAAGCCGATTTTTTCATCATATATTCATAGTCATGGTTACTTACTGTATAAAAAAAATTGGCTTGTTACTCCACCCCCTTTATGAGATATGCCCCCCCAAAGTTGTAAATTTTTTAAAAAATCCAATTTTCAACGCTAAAAAAATGCATGTGGGGGGCAAGATAAAAAAATTTTTATATGTGGTATTTTAAGTACTTTTTACCAGCTTTCTAATGAAACAAAAGTTGCTTTGTTATTCAAAGGCGTTTGGCAGATATAAGGGACTGAACTTTCAAAAAATTGCACAAAAACAACACGATTATTTTCATTTTTTTAAATCTTTTTTTTTATTTAAATGTAATTATATACCTTATTCTTTGCCTTAAATGCTAAAAAAAGACTAAGAAGAGCAATGAAGAAACATATTTAAAGTTTAATAAGATAATTTAATATTTTTAACACCTGGGAATATAGAATACCACTAAACTTGTCTGATTTTTAAACATCTGATTGCTACCTACAACAGGACTGAGCATTTCTCAACTTGTCCAGGTTTGTTCATACCATGTGGTTTTCCTTGTTCTGGCTTGCTCTCACATGTGTATCTTAGTTGTCTTTCAAATTCTGAAAGAAGTAGGTTGTTGAGCTAGTGTTTCTGCTGTAAAATCTTGTGAAGCTGATGTGATTTCTTTTCAATTTAAGTTCATTCATATTCACAGAATGTTTTGTTAAAGGTAAAAGAAGAAATTCTTTAGAATCCTTAAATATAAATTTAAATTTGTCTTTCTACATGTAAACTGTGAATAAGTTATGGATAACCCTAAATGCTCCATAGGAGTTTTTGAGAATGATGATTGTAATATTTTAAGTTATAGTAGGCAGTCTACTGTAAATAGTATTTCTGAGTACAGTGATGATGATAAAACTTTACTGCACCTGAGAACTGGGTGTAAAACTATTGAAACTGTTTGTACCTACCATTAGGAAGTTCCATAAAGGTGGCAAAACTTGGCAAGAAATTTTTTTTGCATGGTAGGTACAAACAGTTTCAATAGTTTTACACCCAGTACTCAGGTGCAGTAAAGTTTTATCATCATCACTGTACTCAGAAATACTATTTACAGTAGACTGCTTACTGTAACTTAAAATATTACAATCATCAGTCTCAAAAACTCCTATGGAGCATTTAGGGTTATCCATAACTTATTCACAGTTTACATGTAGAAAGACAAATTTAAATTTATATTTAAGGATTCTAAAGAATTTCTTCTTTTACCTTTAACAAAACATTCTGTGAATATGAATGAACTTAAATTGAAAAGAAATCACATCAGCTTCACAAGATTTTGCAGCAGAAACACTAGCTCAACAACCTACTTCTTTCAGAATTTGAAAGACAACTAGGTGTTGTCTTTCAAATTCTGATTTTCCTTCCCAGGTGTTAAAAATATTAAATTATCTTATTAAACTTTAAATATGTTTCTTCATTGCTCTTCTTAATCTTTTTTAGCATTTAATGCAAAGAATAAGGTACATAATTATATTTAAATTAAAAAAAAGATTTAAAAAAACGAAAATAATCGTGTTGTTTTTGTGCGATTTTTTGAAAGTTCAGTCCTTTATATCTGCCAAACGCCTTTGAATAACAAAGCAACTTTTGTTTTATTAGAAAGCTGATAAAAAGTACTTAAAACACCACATATAAAAAAATTTTATCTTGCCCCCCACATGCATTTTTTTAGCGTTGAAAATTGGATTTTTAAAAAAATTTACAACTTTGGGGGGGGGGGGGGCATATCTCATAAAGGGGGTGGAGTAATAAGCCAATTTTTTTTATACAGTAAGTAACCATGACTATAAATATATGATGAAAAAATCGGTTTGTTACTTTGAACCCTTAATGGGTTTTTTAATGTTCGAAAGTAGTAAAAAATGTCATTTTCGTCGTAAACTTTGACCTTGAAGAAATAAATATTTTTTTTTAAATCTGAAATTTATCGATAGCATATATAAAAAGATCTTTTTCTTAGCTTTCCAATGAGATATATTTGAGCTCAAAATCTTTGATAGAAAAAAGTTATAGTTCATAAGACAAAGCATCAAAACACCCGATTTTCCCTGTTGCCAACAACAAAAATGGCCTATATATCAAAGGGTAAATTTTTTAAAAATAAAATGAACACTATTTTGAGCTCTAGGAAGTAAAAGGAATACACATGCAAATTTTCATCAAAATCAAAAATGGTGATGCAACAACTTTTTTGAAAATTTGTTGATTTAAAATGGAATGACCCCCAAGAGAGAAGAAAGAAGAAGAAAGAAAAAAAGTGTGAGACTCGGATAATCGAGAGTTCACTGTATGTACTGAAGCAAACTTTTGCAATTTGACAGAATTGTGTGTCTGATCCATAACGGGCCAAATATGTCTCTCACTAACCCTACATCGTATTCAGATATTTCGTAAAATATTGCGGACGTGACCACTTGTTAAAAAAAAAAAAAAGAACAGAGGTAACCCAGTCGTAAGTAACGACTGGTTTTTAGCAGGTAACGTTTTCATGGAAATGTTATGAAATATTTCACTCGAAACACAGATTATTAACAGTTTCGGGGAATAAAAATGTCATTAAATCATTAAATTTCAAAATCCATTCTCATCACATACTCACTCACAAATAAAAAAAAAAAAATCGTCTGACTTTGATGTCAAGCGATGCACACGTGACAGACGAAAGGCGCCCGCTACAACTTTTCATTTGCACACGCACAGGCAGCGTCCCAGATCAATTCTTCTCGCTGATATCTCCTCCCCCCATCTTGTTTTCTTTATTTATCCTTTTTTTACATTTGCTCGCCTCTGCCCCATATTCGACCATAACCCATTTGCACGAGCGCAACCTGTTCTCTCTCTCTCTGGCTACAATACGAACTAAATAAAAATTCGACGTTCGGAAACTGAGCGAAGAATGGAACAGCCAAGTAGGGAGTCTCCGAAAACGAATTGGTATGGGTGCTGCTGAGTTGTTTATGAAGGTGAATAACCTGCAGACTATTCCATAACTGGCCAAATTGTAATATGTGCAACTTCTTTTTTTTTTCTGGAGTACTCTATTTTCTTATCTCGTATGCTTATCAGTAACCCCTTTTTTGTTGCTTGTTTTCACAACTTGTTGCATAATGTTAGATATATTTTTAACATCACAGTAAAAATATCTCATTTTATGATGCTGATAAATGATTTTTAGGATGCAAAGAAACAGTGTGGAGAGAGAGGAGTTGATTGTGTATTTTAGAGCTTGGGGGGGGGGGGGGATGGACACTCCTGTTTCAGACTTTAACTTAGTGACAAATAGGTTTGACGTTTTGTGAGTGTTTGAAATCACATAGTCGTTTTGTCATTATTTTTATTTCCTTTTACGTAGTAAAGTATGCCGTAGAAGATTATCGTTCGGCATGTAGGCTTCCAGTGGGGTCTAGTTGTGCAACTCCCCTTGTGGTTGCATTCGAATGCTCCCAAGGGGTCTTTTACCCCTTTTTGGGGGTAAATCTGAAAATTTCAATGCAGACTGAAGTGATGTTATGAATTGGCTAATTTTTTTCGCCAAGTTGGAGATATGTCGCCAAGTTGGCATCAAGCAATTGGCAACCAAAAGCTTGGCCAATCGCCAAGTGGTTGCGCCAATTCATATCACTTTAGTCTGCATGGAAATTAACACTGATTTTCCCCCCAAAAAGGGTGTAAAAGACCTCCTTGGGAGCATTCGAATGCAACCACAAGGCACAACTAGACCCCCCTCACCCTCTCAGAGTCTGCATAATAAACTAGAAGCGTTCTAACGACACATAGTTTTTGTTGTGCACCTTCCCTTGTGGTCGCATTCGAATCTTCTCAAGGGGATATTTTACCTATTTTTGAGGTAAATCAGAGTTGATTTCAATACAGATACTCAAGTGATATGATTTGGCGCGACCAGTTGGCGATTTACTACCGCAGTTTTGGTCGCCAGGCGAAAAAAATGTTTTTTAAAATTTGGATTAAATTTAGCGTCATTGGCGATTTTTTGCGAAAAATCAACTGAATGATGCTGAAAACGACGATATTTGGAAAATGAACCATTGTAAAACATTTTTTTGCACTGATTCGTGGCAAACTAGTGGTGTTTATGTTTGAATTGTTACCTTGCTCATTCAAAGGCACTATTTTAACACTTTTATTAAACTACACTAACTAAACTTAACTATTTTAACACTATTTTAACGCATCTACAACGAAATTGAAGCGTAAAAAGAAGTAGTGTGGGGTCCACATGCACTGTGTAAAAGGAGAGAAACAGAGACACATGAAAAAGGTTGCAACATTTTAAATGTGTTGGTAGAAAATTACATTTCTTTACTGTGAACAAATTCATTTATCATAGTTTCTCGTTGAAGGTATACTTCAGAAAAACGTACTTTAAAAAATATTTTTCCGCAAATTTTGCCGATTATAAATAATTGAAAAGTGACCGTTTATGGCCGATCAATCAGCACTACCGAGTAATCGGTGAATCCCTAATTCGAATACAAGAATTCCCTTGCATTCAAAATAAATCATTTTAAGCTTGGAATAAAAAGCCACCCAAGTAATTGCTTCTAGTTTCATCTGTTATTTCTAAAGCTCTTAAATATCGTGGGGTTACAAGTGAAACACACTAAGTCAGAAAACATGATTTTGAGAAAACGCTGATCAAAAATTTTTTTATTTTAACTTCTCATTTCAAACCTAGTTCATGAAAAACACACTAAGTCATGGACTTAGTGTGTTTTACTTTTACTATGAAATATTTTTCAGCATTAGAAAGCAACTAAGTCCCTTAGTGGTGTTTTACGTATAAGAACTACTTGGCTTGAGTACTTAATAAGATAACAAATTTGTTTAAAAAACTGAATTAAATAAAGATATGACTTAGTGTGTTTCACCAGTAGAAACAGCTCATTTTTGTGTGTAAGATAAACTAAAAATCTGAAATTAATAATTTTGACTTAGTGTGTTTCACTTGTAACCCCACGATATAATAATAGTATTATGAAAACAAGTGCGAATTTCAAAACACTTCTGGGCCGAAATCTATCGATAAGGGATACTGAACTCAGTTATCTTCATTTCCAGTATTGTTCCAAAGAGATAAGCCAACTTTCCCGGCTTTTCTTTTTCTTTCTCCGATTTATCTCTCGTTATTTTTCGGATAAATGAAAGGACAAGTTAAAAAATAAAATAAAAGAATTAAGAAAAAAGTATCAAGAAAAAAGAAAACTTTCAAGTAGAGAAAGGCGTTTGCGATATGGCAAGAGTGATGAAAGAATCGAAGATGTTTTTTATTGTCCGAGTAATCTGTGATTGACAGGAAATCAATAAACGTTTGATTTTCCTGAGAGGTTGTTATTTAGAGACATGATGTGAATCATTTTTTCTAAAAAAAGATTTTGTGTTCGAGTTGAAATGAGTAGCCAAATAGCAGAACCCGTTAAATCCAAATTTCAAGACTTTGGGGATTGGAGGAAGCGTTTTAGTTCCATTTTTTTTTCTTGTCAAGAATTGAGGTATTAAACAAAAGTTTAAATCCAACAAGTTTTGGCGTGTACAACTTCAGAACTCAACATATTTTGTAAGGATCAAAGGAATAAGAGAGAAATCATTATAGATTCAAGCTGAGAAGACTTATTTACCATAAGACTTATAAATTAGCTTTTTAATGAAATATACTGTAAAAAGGAATGTTGTTTTTATAGTACGTTTACAGTAATAAACTGTAAAAATTATTATACATCTACTTTTATAGTAATAAACTGTAAAATAAAAAATTTTACAGTAATAAACTAAAAAGTATTTCTTTCTATTTTTATAGTAAAATTGTAAATTTTACAGTAATAAACTGTAAAAATTATTATACATCTACTTTTATTGTAATAAACTGTAAAATTAAAAATTTTACAGTATTAAACTGTCAAATTGCTAATTTTACAGTTTATTACCGTGAATTTTATAGTTTTAAACTGGAACCTCTACTATCATACTGTTGTTTTTACAGTATAACACAGCTAAATTTTACGGCAATATAATGTAAAATTCCTAACTTTACAGTAAGAAACTGTAAAATTGTTAGTTTTACAGTTTATTACTATGCATTTTACAGTTTTAAATTGGAACCTCGGCAGCCATTATTATACTGTAAAAACAACTGTTCATATTTTGCATTGCAATGTTAACATTAAAAAATGTGTTTTCTCCTGTTTAATTACAATATTGGGATCTGTGACAAAATGTTGGTGAATTATCGAGTCTGATTTGTCCCTCACGTGACGGGAGAATGGCCCAGTTAATGAAAGTGAAGCTTCGGCCATTAGAAGTGACTAAGACGCCGCCTGTGCCCTTTTTAATACGCTTTTATTAGTTTCATCTGTGGGTTTGTATGTAACTCTGAATAAAAGATAAAATTCACGTTTTTTACAAAATGTTAAAGTTGTCTATTTTGTTCAATTATTAATGCTAAAAGCTAAACTATATTATTTGCTGATGCGCTTTATATTAGACAGCAGCTTAACTTGACACTGAACGTCACTACGGGCGGAGTCAGTAAGAGCTCACAAGCAGTCAGCGATCTCCTCTAATTCGCCAAGTGGGTTGTGACGTTTTATCTAGCTCGTTTTTCATAGGCTAAGGTCACGCAAACGTCACGATGTTTTGTCAAGAAACGTTGCAGTGTAGTATAGTGTTTTAGTTCTTTGTGTGTAGGTAACTCCGAATAAAAGATAAAATAACGTTCTTTGCAAATATAAAAGCAATATATTTCGTACTATTATTATTACTAAAGGCTAAACTATGCTACGTGTTAATGCTTTATAAGTGCATGTAAACTAAGCGGATATTCAATAGTTTTGAAACTCGTTTTCAGTTTGATATGCTCTTCAAAGCGTATTTTTTAGTTTTTTAGCCTACTTTCCCGTTAAAAATAAAAGAAAGACTAAAAAGCATTAAAAGTGGCTTAATGCATCAAAAAATATCGCCAAATCCAAAAAAAAAGTCAAAAAGAAATAAAAAAGAAAAATGAATATTGAAAAATTAAAAATTGGAAAGTAGGGTATTGAGATGGGGAATTTGTGCTTCTGTCGGTCTGTCGGTCTGTTTGTCTGTCCCCCCTCCTAATAACTTTTGAATGAACATTTCGATTTGAACAAACTTTTTTTTTGTTGGAAAGATCTCGGCGAGTACAGCTCATTCCCATATTTGATTTTTTGATTTGAACAATTTTTGGTTCAACTTTGAGCCATTCAAACAACCGGCCCCGCAACAACAGTCCGATTTGAACAAACTTTTTTTTTGTTGGAAAGATCTTATCAAGAATACTTCATTCCCGTATTTACATTTCCGATTTTTACAATTTTTCGTTCAACATTGAACCGTTCAAACAAGCTCCCTTCAAACTAGCCCCTAATAACTTTTGTGTGAATAGTGGGATTTAAACAAACTTTTTTTTGTTCGGAGGATCTCAGCAAGGATACTTCATTACTATATTTAAATTTTGAACATTTTTTCGTTCAACATTGAACCGTTCAAGCAAGCTTTCCCCACCTAATAACTTTTAAGTGAACCGTCCGAATTGAATAAACTTTTTTTTGTTCGAAAGATCTCGGAGATTCTCATTCCCATAGTTCGCTTTTTGATTCGAGCCATTTTTCGTTCAACGTTGAACCGTTCAGAAAACAACTTAACATTAGCGCTTACGGGGAAATTTAAGTTAAATGTAGATCCTGAGCTTAAAGGCGGATTTCCTTCAAACTAATTTTGTAAGGAAATGGTTTTGATAAATAATGCATGTAAAGTACTTTTCTGGATAATCTTCTGTGAGGACTGATTCCGACTCCGACTCCGTGAACATGGCGGAAATGCAGGATCAGAAAAAAAATGACTGACTGTGCAGGCGATTTTTTGTTTATTTATTTGTCTGTTTTGTTTTTATTATTATTTTTTTTTTTTAGCAGACGATTTTTTTTGTAACAAAAATATTTCATTCGCGAGAGCATTTTATTCTTTATTTATATTTAAAGGGAAAGTAGGCTCGTTTAGTTCTTGACAGAACTTCTTGTTTAAACTGTATTTAGGATTATTCCCATTGACCAACGAGCGCCACGTGGTGCCCTCGACTCCTTCCCAGGGTTATCAGTCCGGCCTTGTCCCCGTATCACATTCAGACACTTCGTCGAAGCGTCACGACACCAGATAAACAATATATGCAAAATGGGAAAAGAAAAAAAAATTCATTCTTCCCGTTTCTCCGTAAAGACGATGCGCATTTAAACTTTCGGTTGATATAGGATTTCCAGCGACGCTGATATTCCATACCGCCGAAAAGGGTGTGTTTCAAAAAGCAGTCTTCGAATTCGAGTTTGAAATGAAGAGAACTTGCCGGTTAATTTAAAACTATTTAACTTTTGGGTCATTCCATAGTGAGTAATGTAAAATTCAAAGCTGATTTTGTAACTGTTTTTACTTGTAACTTAAAGGATAAAAAATATTTTCCAGTTGTACTGGTGCATTTACAATGTACATGATTATCATTTCTGCTAAGAATATAAAACAAAATTACTGACAGTATTTATTTTTTCAACCAAAATAGCAGCGTTACTAACGTAACATTTTTGCAACCCTGAAAATGAATGCTCATGTTGTGAGAGGAAAATTTCTCAAAGTTAAGCAAGTGTTAAAAATTGAATGATATATTTGAAAAATATGTAAAGTTGACTTTTAAAAACATAAAATACATTTATTAAATCTTAATTTTTTTAGTCTTAAGTGTTTATTTTGCTCAAGATGGAGTGTGACTAATGTAACCATCGAATAACAAGCAGTAAACACACTACAAACTATTTATTATGGCTAATCTCAGTGATAATTACAATACTTTTTCAATTTTTTAAATTTCTTATGTTCTTTGATTCTTATTTATTTATTTATTTATTTATTTTTTGATACTTTTTTCACTTCGATATTTTTTTTTCTTCGGCTGAGGTTGACATTTCTATGGAATGACCCTATATTCAAAACAGTGAATGATGCTCTGGACAATTTAGGTAATTTCTGGGCTAAAATCAAATACATCTACTAACTACAATGCAGTAAATTAACTGTTGTTTTTACAGTATAACACTGGCAGCCAAAGTTCCAATTTAAAACTGCAAAATGCACAGTAATAAACTCCAAAACTAGCAATTTTACAGTTTCTTTCTATAAAGTTAGAAATTTTACAGTTAATTACCGTAAAATTTATCTGCATCATGCTGTAAACGCAGCAGTATAACACTGGCAGCGTAGGTTACAGTTAAAAACTGTGAAATGCAGGGTAATAAACTGTTGAATTAACAATTTTAGTTTACGTCAGTAAAATTAGCATTTTTACAGTTTAGTAATGTAAAAATAGCAATTTTACAGTTAATTACTGTAAATTAACAATTTTCAATTTATTACTATAAACTTAGCTGTATTATACTGTAAAAACAACATTCATTTTTTACAGTATATAAAGCCTATATAAGCTTGATCAGCAATCCCAGCTTCGGGTGAATATAATATGTTTACTAAATTAGAAAGAAAGAACTTTTTACTATTATACTTTCCGATTAACTAATTACGGTTAAATAGTAATGAGCACTAACTCAGTTATGGAGTAACTTAACCGATCCATCTGGTGTAAGGTTACACAATGGTAATGTAACCATAGTGTAACGTTTCACAGTTTCTGTGTGTAACATTTTCTTTTTAGATAATATTTTTTAAATTTTATTTTAATAATATTAACTGCACCTTTTTCTTTTATTATTTAGTCATTTATAAAAATATTTTATTTATTTATTTATATTATTTATTTATTTATTTTCTTTTTCAATTTATTTGCTTTTTTTTATTTATTCCTTTATTTACTTTTATTTATTTTTTAAATAATTTTTTTAAATTATTTTATTAATTTATGCTCTTTTTTTTCTTTCTTCTTTTTTATTATTATTTATTTTATTTTATTATTATTATTTTTTTATAAACATAGTTTTTTTTTCATTTTCTGCATGTAAATATTTCACTTATATTTATATATTTATTAGCCATTTTTTTTTCTCTTTTTTGTATATGAGCTAATATTTAGAAAAGTGCTAATTTGAGTCCCAAGTGCATTTTCACTAGTATTTCAATAACTAGTTTAAAAAATAATTTTCCCCAGAAAGAAGATAAGTTTTGCTTTCATTTCATCTAATAACATCAGAAAAAATTTTTTTTTTCCTTCAGAAAATATTGTTTTTGTACATCAAAAATCAGATCGGTAACGTGTCCCAAGTAGCAAAGCTTAGCATGCAAACAGGTCATGCGCACTTTCTAACTTTTCAAAAAAACGCACTTGCACAAAAAACGATTCTATTTTTACCCTTTTGTTAATATTTTACTTTATTTTTGCTTCAATCGATTTCTGATTTTCTAGCCGATGCGAAATAAGCGTGTCCCAAGTTCCGCCGTCAGAGTGGTAACAATAACTTCCGATCTATGTTTAGGCTCCCAAAATCATTTCCTGCACCTATACCACGTGATACTGAGTACCTGGTGGGATGTTTTATCGAATCGTAATTAAAAATTTGCATTTCTTCATCTAAAATTGTAGGTAAGATTTTTTAAAGTGATTTTATAAAATGTGTGTCATTTGAGTCATCAGATCGGTAACACGCTCTAAAATGCGCAGTTTTTATTATTTTAAAAATTATTTTATATATAAGTATAGTCCTTTATTACAAGTGAAAAAACCACGTGTTTGATTTTGGTTTAGTGCGATCGACTCGGAAATAAAAAAAAAACTTTGTCAGTTTGTCAGATCGGTAACAGTCAGAGCGGTAACATTGAAAAACAGCGAATAGGTTACAGAACTAACTCACACGTTTCAGAATTATAAAAAGCAAAAATCATAGGTTTTAGCCATATATATTGAATATTTTTGTTCTTAAAAAATGAAAAGCAATGAGTTTTAGTACAATTGCTTCATTTGTGGTTTGTATGACCTAACAATAGAAGTTAGTAAAATAAGAAAAATTGACACTGCAGAATTTAAGTTAATTAATTATTATTATTTTATTTTATTTATTTATTTATTTATTTTTTTTTTTTTGGTGCTTCAATTTCTCATAACTTCGCTAAATAACTAGATAATAACTATCATGCTAAATTTGAATTTCTGATCAAGAAATTAAATTTCCTGCAACTAATTAAAGAAAAGCAAGCAGCAGACTTGTGTGTTGAAAAAGTTGAAGTTGTGTGTTGTTTCAAAACAAAACAAATATTTTATTAGCTTGGATTTGGTAATCTCATAATTTATTTTATCTAAAAACCTTATCGCTCATTTTTATTACCAAGAAATGCTTTTTTATGATGAAAATTGATTTTTTAGCCTAATATATATATTTCAATATAATTATCTTAATTCTGTGTTAAAAATGCAAGGAAATGATATCATATTTAGAGATGTTAACGAAGACTGAAAGCATAAACTCAAATATGTAGCTCATATTAACATCAGATCTGTAACATTCATCAGATCTGTAACGGCTTAAAAGTGAGTAATCTAAGGAGGGGGTAAATAACTTCCTTGACCTCCCCCCTTTTATTTTCTTGCATTTAGACCCAATTTAGACTTAAAATCCAACATTAGTTTTTTTCTGCAAAAAAATTTTTTTTCCAGAAAATTGGCACTTCAAATTGGCACTTTTCTAAATATTGGCTCATATACCAAAATTTAATGTTCACCCATGTGGGTTAATTTGTAAATTTTTACATACGTCATCCCGAAATTTGTTAAATTTAACATTGCTGAATATGTACAAAGGGATAGCGTATTTAGGGGGGGGAAAATCTGTTACGATAGAATTCTGTGTCAAAAGAAAGAAAAAGAGGCAGTAACAAAACTTTCAATTATTCGTTTACTTAACGTTTGTCATTTTCATGCTCTTTCCCACTACCAATCAATTATCCACAAATTCGTAAGTTACTTTAATGATTCCCAATGGGATCGAACCCCGAACCGCGAACTTACCACGTAGATAAAAATGCAAGTGCTTTGACCACTGGTCCCGTGATGACTCATCGCAGACACGTTCATAGGACTTCGAGAGCTGATGAAAACGGCAGTGTCGTATATTAGTCGTACCGGGCTGAATTTAACCCGGTAACCGGAAGCTAAGTGTGAAGATTATGACAGTAGAAGCAAGTAGAGAAATAGTCTTTAACCCATTAAATGCCTAGCGTCCCTTTTTAGGGACAGTCCAAAAAAGGGTCTGAATTTCCCCAAAATGAACATTTCAACCAAAAAATAGTGTTCAATGAGTACCTTGGTATTTTTTCAATTCGTTGTTAACAGATTGCAGCACATAACCATTATAAAGTGTGTTCTGTAGCAGTTTTAATATGATCTTTATCAAAAATGACATCGTTCACAATCTCAAAAGAAAAAGTTTTCAAAGTTATTCCCAGCTTCCCAGTTTATGTTAATTGCTGATTTTATTTCTTCTTATAAAATCTGTACCTCAGAACCAGACTAACGTAAGTCCACTTTCGTCATTTTTCAGTAGAGGGGAAAAACGATGTATTCGACAATCGTTTTTCCCCTCTACCGAAAAATGACGAAAGTGGACTTACGTTAGTCTGGTTCTGAGGTACAGAAATGTCTTCTTAAATATTATATCGTACTCAGAAAAAAAAATTAGTAAAAAAAGTATGTACCCTTTGTTGTCCATCGTAATTTTTGCAGAATGATTTTTCTTTCCTAAAAAAAAATATTTTTACATAATATTTTTTTTTATTATTTTTCCTGTCCATGAAACACTGTTTGTTACCAGCATACAAAATATCTTTGGAAAAAAAATGTCAGGCATTAATGGGTTAATAATGAAAACTATCTAAAAAGGACGAATTTGGCTTTTGGTTTGGGGGAGGGGGTATAAATAATTTTTTGGAAAAAGTGGGAAGTTTGGGACGATTTTTTCGAAAAAATAAGTCTTAGACTATCTTAGGGTTCTAAAGGTGGGAGGCATGACTCCTCTCCTCTGGACCCGTGCCTGGTTTGTACGAACTCGCGTAAAAGAAGCGTTACCGTTACAACGCAGGGGGGTCCACAGGGGGGGGGGGATTATGGCACAAGTTGCGAAATCAAAGTTTTTTTGGATGTGAGGGGGGGGGGATTTTTTTTCAACTAATTTAGTTTTTTATTGAAATTATTTATTAGATTATTTTTTTAATTTAAATTATTTATTTGTTTATTTATTGTGTGTGTGTGTGTGCGCGCGCGCGTTTGGAATGTCTGGAAGGGAATAAAAGCGACTCTATTCTGCGCATGATTAGTACTTTAAAAAATTATTAATGCGTAAAAAAACAATATTGATAATTTTTAAAAAAACAATAAAAATAATCTCTATAAAAAAAAGTTAGCTCAAAGATATTGAGAAAGGATGTTTGTGGCTGGCCTGCGTCCAGGCGGCCCCATAGCACCTACAGACTTGAAACTTGGTACAAAATTAGTTCGAGCCCCGTAGATTTGCACCTGGGAGCCATTTTTTTAATTTCGAATTAGTTTTTTTTAATTAATTTTTTAAGCATAAATTTCACATACTTCACCAAATTAGGGGGCAAAAAAATCCCCCACCCCCTAATGTTATGTATCGTTGGAAAGAGTTTTTTTTTCTGAAAAAGAAGACCTTTGTTCCATTTCTCTCCGTTAATTATAACAGGAGATAGAAGTGATTCTAATTTAGCCATTTTTCAAGGCTCACCTCGAGCAAAATTATATTACATTCGACCAAACAGCTCCAAAACCTTTTGACTGAGGTCGCGTTCGATAAGCGAAATCGGTGACTCTTCGTTTTGTTTATTCCTTGTCTTAATTCAACGAAATATACAGGATTGCTTTTATCGCATATTTTCTTGACTTTTTTTTAACATTTAAGAAAGGTTGTGTCATTTTTCTTATGGTATTTTATTTTGTTTAAGTGATTTCATATGAATTACATTGCGTGTTTGAGTTTTTTTTTTTTCTGCGAGGGAAAGGAGCTGGATTTTCTGTTTGCGCTAGATATTTTACTATGTTTTTTAATTATGTACATATTTTTTTCACTTTTTATATCAGGATGGGGGGGGGGGTCTCTTTTATTTATTTGGCGAATTATTTTAAATTGTAAAGGAACTGTTACTGTGCTTTTAAAGGGTATGTGAGCATTTCAGTTAAAGAAAATGATTATTTTACATCAAGATGGGGGGAGGGTATTATTTTCTTTTTCAGCGGGGACGCCGTATTCGGTGGCACATAGTCAATTGGACTCCAAACCACCAGAAGCGGGTTAGTGATCGAGCCCCCTAGTAAATAAAATAAAAAGGAGGGGTAAAAAAAAAAAAAAAAGCACAACAGGGTTATGAAAAGTTTTGGGGCGGCATTTGCGCCATTGAGCTTGGGAGGGGGGAGGGGTGAACACCCCTGGCCGCAAGTGAAGTCTATCCCGGTCTGTCACTTGCGATCAGCAGACGACATTAAGGTGTGGGGCACCCCTCTCCCCCGATAAAGCGGTCATCAGCAAAAAAACAACAGGCCGCCGATCGTCCGAGGGCGCAAGCGGCGGAATTATCGAGCGAGACGTGCCGAGGCGAGAGCGCGTGAGAAAATGGCTCGCGAAAAAAGCCATCATTTTAACCTTGTGAAAACAGGATCGAGAGCGCACTTTCGCAATGTGGAGGGTGATTTTCAGTGGCGCCGACGGGACTTGGCGCCGTTTTTGCGCCACTGAAAAACGGACACCGATCTCGCTGCCTTGATTTTTTTTTTTTTTTAAGTCTGTGGTACGTGCATTTTTTTTCTATCACACTTAAAGATTATAAATTTATTATCCACAACGAACTTTTCAGCTGTGATTGATTCGTCTACTCATGCAGACAGTTGCAGTGAAAGTGAAAGTTGCAATATTAGGGAATACCTTTCCTACACTGCAGAAAATAAACTTGTTTTTACAGTATAACCCTGGAAACAGAGGTTTGATTTAAAACTGTAGCACGCACAATAAACTGTAAAATTAGCAATCTTAGTTCATTATCATAAAATTAGCTGTATTATACTGTAAAACCAACAGCACAGGGGTGCCCCCCCCCCCCAAGCTCAATGGCGCAAATTACCCCTCAAAAATGTTCACAACCTTCTTGTGCTTTTTATTTTTATTTTTACCCCTCTTTTTTAATTTATTTTTTTATATATATTATTTAATTTTTATAATTAAAACTATTACTTTTTTTAATTATATTTTTCAAAAGAGCTAATTATGCCCAGAATAGAATCGCTTTTTTTCTCTTTCCAGACATTCCAAGTACATACACACACACACAAAAATAAATAAATAAATATATAAATAATAAGAAAGAAATGAAAGAAAAAATTTAAATTAAAAAAATAAATTAATGAATGATTTAAATTAAAAAAAAATCAGTAAATAATTTGAATTTGAAAAATAAATTAATAAATAATTTAAATAAATAAATAAATTAGTTAAAAAAATCCCCCCCAAAAATTTTGATGGCGCAACTTACGCCGTAATCTTCCCTTGTAGACAGACCTGCATCAGTATACTAGCAGCAAAGGTTACACTATAAACCTAAAATGCACAGTAAGAAACTGCAAAATCAGTAATTTTACAGTTCATTACTGCAAAATTAGAAATTTTACAGTTCATTACTGTAAAATCAGGAATGTTTAGTTTGTTACTATAAAATTCGCTGTATTATTATAAGTAAAAACAACATTTATTTTTGATGTTACCAAACTCTTCAAAGTCTCATAAATTCAACTCTTTTTAATACGCTTTTATTAGTTTCACATGCGAGTTTGTTTGTATGTATGTATGTATGTAACTCTGAATAGAAGATAAAATTCACGTCTTTTACAAATGTAAAAGTAATATATTTAATACTATTATTAATACTGAAGGCTAAACTATATTACATGCTAATGTATTTTACTGTTTCAGTTGTTTGCATGCAGGTACGTCATTTCAAGTTTTTCCTGGGGAGAGGGGGGGCAAAATTTAAAAACACAATACAGTCTCACCGGAAAACAACAAAAACCACGCCCACTTACATGTAAATGCATTGATTTCTCTAAGTCAGGGGGGATGCAATTGAACCCCCCCCCCTAAATAACGGGCCTGTTTGTATGTAACTCTAAATAAAATATAAAATTCTCGTTCTTTGCAAATATAAAAGTAACATATTTAAATAGCATTATTATTGCTAAATTCTAAACTGTATTACGTGTTGATGCATTATAAGTGCATATAAAATAAGCGAATCTATATATATAAAAATGAATGTGTGTATATATGTTTGTTCCCTATACAAATCCACAGTTTTCGTCAACCTTTAATCAAACTTGGCACAGAGGTTCCTCGATGCACTAGAATTCACATAGGCGAGGTTTTGAATTTTTTTAAAAATCCAAAACGCTCAAAATTCAAATTTTTTGTCTCCAAATGGCCATTTTCTTTCATGTTTGAATAGATGCGAGAAATAGAGAAAAGTCTTTAAGCATATAAATGGATAAGATTTCACACTGTAGTGTTAGCCACCCCCGACGTAGAATTCTGATCAACCTCTCGCTCCTGGTCGCACGGGTTAGTTTGGCCTGGTGCCCCCGTGCGAAGGAGGAGAGGGATGTTTTTCGAGAGACGGACCCCCGAGGTCAGAGAGAGAGGAGCGAGGTTGAGCGCTGCCTCTGTTTGTTGGGTCATAGCAAAGTTATGAGGTTGTTTTATAATGATTGTGTACATAGTGTAATATAGTTGAATGTTGTGTACAGACCAATAAAGGTGAAGTGATTTAAAGAAGTTGTGTGAAGTCGATGAGTTCATCTTAACACCAGCGAACCAAAGCGAGTAACGGTATGGAAAAGGCCGTACTCGCTACACACACATTTAAATATGATTTTAAAACAAAGATTACGATTAACAATGAAATATCAATTTAAGGCTCACCTATTTCATTGTAGTTGCAAAAAAATGCCGTCTTGGATTTTGCGTACTGTATTTTAACCCGCGCGACGCCGGGCGTATCCACTAGTATTCAATGATTCTGAACTTCTTTTTAGTTTAATTTATTTTTCGCTACACAACTATGTTTCTGGAATTTATAATTTTTATGTCTCTAACGTTTTTTATCCCCTAAAAAGTTTTCGTAAATTTGAATACCAAATTTGTGTTTTATTATGAAGTTTTTTATAAAACTTTCGGGAAACACAAAGCTTTTTATTTTTGGCGGTTAACATTGCACTTGTGATATATTTTTGCCTTTTTTTGTTTCAAAATGTTTTTGTTAAATATCTTTTTATTTCCGAATTTTTATGCTGTGTAACTGATTACTCCAAAATGTATAAGTTTGCTTAAATCTAAATTCACATCTTTAAGATTTTTTATTCGTATTAGAGAGATATAAAAGCAGGTTTCTTTGCTTTGGTTTAAAATTAAATTAATTGTTGCCATTCGGACGAAAGAAATAAAGGTCCGTTTTAAAAGTAACCGGATAAGAGAAATTCTATAATGATTTTTCCCACATTATAAATAGAAAAAAAAGAAAATGAAAGAAGAAAAAGAAAAAAACCTCGTCAGCCTTTAGCGAGTGTTAAGAAAATAAAAAACGTATTTAGACAAGAAACATGAGATGATTATTCCAAATTGCAAAATTTAGAGAAATCGTAGACGGGTGTAAACGAGTTCTCGTAGAGGAAATTGGTCGTGCAAAGTTGAGTGAAAGTAAGAGAGGGAAAAAAAAAAAAAAAAAAGAATTCGGCGTAATAAAGTGAAAGCGAGCTGGAGTTGTAAAAACAAGACGGAAATAAAAAGAAAGAAGCTGCAGAACTTGAGTTAATCGTTCACACCCACAAGACGGTAGGCAAACTGTAACTGTTGGAGGAAGGCGGCAGCACGCACGTGCTAGGGTTGCCATAATGTTCTTGAGGCCCTTTTGCGAACTTGTGGTGAAACCGCCAATTTTCATACGCAAGTCATTTGTTTTGACATCGATGGTTTTGGAAATATTTGAAAAAAATGCTTTTCCGATTTAGTTTTTAGATATGAATTGTATATTCACAAAAAAATCATTCGGGGCCTCGACATTTCCTATGGTGGTTCTAAAATTTTTATCATTTCATTGTTTATCACACGTTTTCTAAACACCTTTCAGTTTGATTGGAAGAGTTATGTCATTCTTTGAAATCTTTCAAAATGTATGCACTAAAAACGGGACAATCGAATGAAACTTTTTAAAAGAAGGAAAAATAACTTCAAAAAATCAACATAAAAACCAATTTTAGAACTGCCAAAAACCTTAAGTACCAAGAAACGTGTATAAACGTATCACTACTATAAATACTTTTTTTTTAAAAAGGAATAGTAATTACCATTGTTGCCATTTAGTTTTTATATAAATTTCAACAAACACGGGAAATATTTAAAGCAAAAATCTCATAAGATTTCATTGGAGAAAAATTTCAAGAACTGAGCAAACAATTTGAACAAATAAGGGGAAAAAAACGTTTTTAAGTTCTAAGAACCTGGTAGTGCATACCTGGCATGCACCTGGTAGTACATTTTCTTCAGTGCTTAAAACTTAGGCAGGAAAGATGGTTTTACAGAGATTGCGAACTGTGTTGAATCTGTCTCTCTCTTTCTTCATGCTCTCGTATCGAGTTTCAGCGAGAAATAAAAATAGAAAAATAAGGGATCAACTGCGGCATGGATTATCGATAAAGAAATGTCAACACTAGTATAGGGTTTTGTGGAAACTTCGCGAAATATCTCATGTTGGAAATGGTGTAGGAATCTACATTTCGGCGGTAAATTTGACAAGCTAACGCTAAATAATTGCCAAATCCGTCGCCAAGTCCAAAGTAATTTCCAAAACCGTTCTCGACTGTTCCAGCAGCCATATTTTCAAGACATTTTCAAAGACGAAAAAAAAAAAAAGGAAAGATAAAAATGGATTCAATAACTTTTAAAAATTGCATGCGCGTCATTTTTTTTTTTTTTAAATCAAAGCACTTTACGAATCCCATAATTTTTCTACGTATCAGATAAAGAAAATCGAGTAAAATCACAAAAACCAAGGCATAAAAACTGCAAACCAGGAAAACTTCGTCTTGTAAGTAACGAAGACAAATATCCCCCCAAAGCATTTTTTACTCTTCAGTGACAGCATATTTCATCCGTATATCGGACAAAAATCAAGACTAATAAACTGATTCTGGGAAAACTGTTCACACACACAGTAAATAAATCAGATTTCAATCATCCCCCTCCCCCCTCCATGCCCGAGAATGGCGCTGAAATGAGCTTTTGGTTCTAATTGTATACATCTCGTACAAATCAACTTTTGATATAAATCTGATTAGGAGGGCTAATATCGTTGTTGGCGCCTACTTCGGGAACGAGTTCATGTACCCCGAGTTGTAGTTTATTTAGCTTCGCTGGCTTTTTCAGAGTTTGTTGTTTTTGAGGAAGCGGTTATTTATTTATGCTGATTGGAAATTTGATGTTTTGAGAAGTGTTGTATACGTGATGCGGAGCAGGGTTTGAAATTTGGATGTAATAACTAGAGCGCTTTTTCAGTTACCGACGCGACAGCGATAAATCGTACACGATTGTCGTCATCCGATATTGACTCACGCAAAATGCATTGCTATGTGCTATGCGCTTTTCCACCTCCTGATTCGATGACGATTGTATCGTCTCCGTTCGAACGATATCGTTTGTCGGACCATTCGTGTCGGATGGCATTCGTCTCGCCATCAAAATCAGGACGACACTTCTTCATATGTTTACCTTCTTCGAAATGGATGGCATTATGCAAAAAGAAGTTAACCCACAAAACATAAAAAAATGAGTTATCCAACTCTGATGGTAAAATATGTTGCTTTCTACATTAAGCAAAAATGATTTAAGCCCTATCAGCGTTTCATGGTAACATATCATTGGTATATTGATATAGAGCTCATGATTTTTGCCAGAGTTTGTTGACTTTAAAACCCATTATCTTAAAATCAGATTTTGGTGGGTTAACTCCTTTTTGCATAATGCCATCCAAATATAGCAATAATATTCAAATTTGACGTCTCTGCATTACTAATATATAAGCTTAAATTTGCAGACGATGAATAAAAAATGTAGCAATAAAATAATTTTATTTACTTTATTTAATACTAGCGGTACCCGCACGGCTCTTCCCGTGGTATAAAATTAAAAGTTCATTTGTAAAATAATTGATATAGCAGAAAAAATGCTCTATTTTAGTCGTAATTCAGCAATAATTCCTTCAAAGTATGATATAAAAATCTGGTATGGACCCCCCGCTACTTATTTTTACGTGTAAATTTCTTAGTAGATGCCTTAAGTGCTAAAATAGTGCTTGGAGTGAGCAAGATAGCAGTTCAAACATTTATATCCCTAGTTTGCCACGAAACAATGTAAAAAAAAAGTTTTACAATGATTAATCCCCTAAATACCGCCGATTTTAACGTCATTCAGTGGAATTTTCGCAAAATATCGTCAATAGCGCCAAATTGAATCCAAATAAGAAAAAGAAAACATTTTTTTTGCCAACTTGGCGATATGTCGCCAAATTGGCGGCAAATACTTGACGACCAAAAGCTTGGCGATATATCGCCAAGTGGTCGTGCCAATTCATATCACTTTTGTTTGCATTGGAATGAACACTGATTTACTCCATAAAAGGGGTAAAACACCCCCTTGGAACATTCGAATGCAACCCCAAGAGGAAATGCACAAAAATAAGCCAAAAGAGAAAATAAGAACAATTTTGTTGCTCACAGAAACCAACAGAAATCTTACCAAAGTTTAAAAGAAGAAGAAAGTTTTCTTTCCTAGTTTAAAAAACAAAACAATACATTTTCCGAAATGAAACACTTTAAAAAGAACGATGCAATATCGAAATTGATACGATATTTGGTTAATCTGTGCTTTAGGTACCCTTTTCTCGCTAAATGGGTGATAGGCGCGCCAAGCGTGGTAACCCTGGCTGTTTTGCGTAGTTTCTCTCGGAGCTTTCAATTCCGCGAGACACGCAAAAACTCGCCAAGGTCCCAAAGCATTTTCATCGGGAAAAAGACAGGGTCGATAGAGAATTGAAACAAAAAAATACTACGCCTCCTCTAAAAAAAATATTACAAAATACTACTGTTTCCAAACGTTGCCAAAATCAATGTTGCTGAAATGCGAAATCTATGAAAATGAAAAAAAAAAAAAAATCCGCCATATCTTTTAATTAAGTCATTAGTTTTTTGGAAACAGGGTTGCCGGAAAAATACTACTCTCCTTATTTGGGCCGAAAAAATACTACCGTAGTATCAAAAATACTACGCCTGGCAACGCTGGAAAAAGAACGAAACAAAAATAAGTATGAACACGTAACCATGGTAACAACATGAAAAGTTGATTTCCGTTGATAAAATAATTCATTTCATCTATCTTTTCAAACAAATTTTATTCTCGAGTTCAACCATTTTAGAATCGTTTGGCTTGCTTTACTGAAGGTAAGCCTTGAATTCCGGGACTCTAAAAACAATTGTTAAAGCTCTGCTGATGATTGTAGAAACTTCGAAAAAACTTCATTTTGTGCAGAAAATAAGCTTTCGAATGACATAAAACTTGAAAATGTGTATGAAATATTTCTTCCCTATTTTATCGAATTTCGGATAAGAATTCGAATAGAAAAAGAATGAAATGGAATTTTCGAAAAATCGCTTCGAGGTGCAAAACTACATGCTACAAACTAATTTTGTGCCAAATGGCATGAAAATCGACCGAACGGTTTTGGCGCTACACGCGTAACAGACAGACAGACAGAAAGAAGGACAGACAGATCCACCTTCAGCTTTATTATTAGTAGAGATAGAGAAGAGATTTTGTTTTATTATTGTTGCTCAGACGATTTTTAATGCGACGAAAAAGCTCAGATTTTCATTCTAATAGTATGCGTTTCGTTCTTAGTAAACAAAGTGGAAATATAATAAATTTGAATATGCACCCAATATCGTCTCTTTATTTGTTTTCTTTTTATGCGGAGGTAAAGTATATATAACTGTCATAGTCTGTTAAATGAATGAGCAAAAATGATATACATGAGAGCACACTGCTGTCTCGAAATGAGGTGCGGGGAAAAAATGACCGGTTCGGAGAAACGATATCGGTTCGGTGGAAAAAAAGTTCAGTAGACGACACGATACCGTACTAATCGTTGATATATTACCGTTCGACTTTCGTCGTTCTCGTGTCGTCCAGTGGAAGAACGCTCTCATTGGTATCAGCTTTTTTTTTTTTTTTGTTGTTATTGTTAAGTTGCCAAAATGCTCTCTATCGCAAATGTAGCAATTGGCGAGCAAACTCTCTACCATAAGGGCTCCTGTAGGGGATACAAAAATGCACATGATAAGTGTTCTATATAGCTCTGTGATAGGCAGAAAGGCCCACAAAAATTCATTGTGACTGGCCTCCAAACCTCTAAATCCGTCACCTAAAAATAATTCAAGCACTAATAAAAAAGATAATTTATTAATTTATGAAGAAAATAATTTAATAATCGTGAACAAGATGGAAGGATGTCGAATATCATGTCTATGTGTATCGTTACATATTTTGATCAAACGCTTGACGATTGAAATGTAAGTAATTGCAATACTCTTTTTAATTTATCATTTTTTAGGAATTGCTGGAATCTAATTCCAAAAAAATTATCTGACGACAGTCTTTATGAGAATCAACGTAGGGGAATGTTGGGCAAAGTGAAATGGTAAAATATTTTAACAGTTTGTAGCGCCACCTATTTAGCAAGGTTTTAACTAAGTTCCTAGACACAGAGTTGACTCCTGTCAAAAAATAAATAGCTCAAAAGACCAACGAAAAAAATTGTACAAGTCATTTAAAAAATTTGATACCTATGTTGTAATATTCGTGGTAAAATAATTTTTTTTTGTAATTATTGTTTTGAATATTAATTGAGATCTACTAATGTTCAGTACAGTCCTTATTTAGTTTACATTAGGCATGTTTTAATGTTAAATGTTCAATATAATTTATCAAGTGCACGCGGGACAAAGTGGATGGGGCAAAGTGAAATAGTTTATTTTGTTTACTTATGCATTCATTTACCAAATCACGCACGTATTTCTTTATTTATTAATTTATTCCCCCCATCCCGCATACTCTTACTCATTAATTCACTTATTTACTCATTTATTCACTTATTTTGTTTTTTATTCTCTGTTTTATTCACTAATTTCTTTTTCTCATATATTAATTAATTCATTTATTTGCTTATTTTTTCATTAATAGTTCATTTATTCGTTTGTTTACACATTCATTTGATGAATTTACTGTAAATCAGCAAATAAAAAATATTTCATTCCAAAAATTTTGTATTTTTCATCTTGCCCAATAGTCTTTGAGGTGAAAATTTTCTGCGTTTTTTTTTTTTGAAGATGTAAAACAAATGCCAATTGACCCCCCCCCCCTCCATGACATCCCTAAATGACGATCTTGAGAGTGGATTTAGAAAAATCTCAGGTGACTAACTGGCAAATGATACTAATATTCTCCGTCACCACTTTTCTAAATTTGTTCGCCATGTAACAAGTAGTGACCACTGAAATTTTTATTTGGGAGGTAAATTACTATTAACCGCTATAATATATTTAGAATCACGGGATTTCTGAAATCGAGAATACTAAACGTAGAAAAATTATGATTTCAATCTAAATAAGCATCAACTCTCAACTTTTAATCTTGCACATAAAAATGGTGGATCTAAAGCAGTGGTTGGAAGAACTACATTTATTTTGTAGCGAACTACAACTACAACTACTTTATTATAAATGTAGTTAACTATAACTACAACAACTTTTTTTTTAATGTAGCGACTATAAACTACTTTTGAATTGTAGTCGCTACTTCGCTACTTTAAAAATAAACAGATAAAAAGCATGCACCGTTTGTGGATTGACCCGAAAAATTCGAAAAGTAATTTACATTAATAAATTAACCCATTTGAATATGGAATAGATCTAGGAATTGTCTTTGAATTTATTTGTTACTTTTCCCTTTTGGTCCTTTTTTTTTGCTTAAATTTGTCCGTTTTAGAATTTTTTACAATTTTTACGAATATTCGCCACAAGAAATGATTCAAAAGTTGAAAAATTGAAAGAATTCAACTTTCAATTTTGTTTAAATTTCTTGCCAGGGAATATTTAGGAACATGAAACTTATTTCAAGGAGCATAAAAATAATGATGCCACATAAACCAATGACACCAAGCAGATAGAATTTCGTCAAAATGATGTATCTAAGGATCAGCTCATATTTTTATGGTTCTTATTTCTCATTGCTTCCGCTGCTATACTCGTGCAAGATTTGCAGCAGTCAGAGTCAATTAAACCTTTCTTCTCTTTTTTTCTTTTAAATTTTTCTCATTTAGTTATTTATTTATTTTTTTTAATTTAAAAGTAGTTTCCAGAAATCGCTACAAACTACTATTTTTTTGTATCACGATACTCACTGCTCTACATTTTTTAAAAAGTAGTGCGCTACACTACAAACTACTAAAAAATGTAGCTACTATAGTAGTTTCGCTACTTATAGCGCGCTACTTCCGACCATGGTCTAAAGAGGCAGCATTTGTCTTTAATTTTCCTTAGATAGCCAGCATTATCTGTGATGGGCCACTTCCTTTTTGGTTTGATAAAAGTCTCCCCCCCCCCCCCCGCGTAATTAAGACCTTCCCTTGCTTACGAGTTCTTAAATCACCAACATGACATAATAAAAGCATGGTATGATAATTGTTCAGCAGCTTATCGATTAATCGTATGAAGTGGTGTGTGTTTGGTAACAACCGATTATCTTATTTTCTGCATTTGACAACTCCTGGATGGATCCATAACATCCTTTTTTGCCCTGAAAAAGAAGGTGAGATATTCTTTGCAGTTTTGAAGTACGTATGGGTCATTCCATGGAAATGTCAACCTCAGCCGAAGAAAAAAAAAAAAAATACCGAAGTGAAAAAAGAATTAAAAATAAATAAATAAATAAATAAATAAAAATCATACAACATAAGAAGTTAAAAAAAAAAAAATGAGAAAGTATTGTAATTATTACTGAGATAAGCCATAATAAATAGTTTGTAGTGTGTTAAGTGCTTATTTTTCGATGGTTACGTTAGTCACACTTTATCTTGAGTAAAAGTGACACTTAAGACTAAAAAAAATTAAGATTTAATAAACGTGTTTTGTGTTTTTAAAAGCCAACTTTACACATTTTTCAAATATATCATTCAATGTTTAACACTTGCTTAACTTTGAGGAATTTTCGCCTCACAACATGAGCATTCATTTTCAGAGTTGCAAAAATGTTACGTTAGTCACGCTGCTATTTCGCTTGAAAAAATATCTACTGTCAGTAATTTTGCTTTAAATTCTCAGCAGAAATGATACATAGATACCATGTACATTGTAAATCCACCAGCATAACTAAAAAATATTTTTTATCCTTTAAGTTACAAGTAAAAGCAGTTACAAAATCAGCTCTGAATGGTACGTTAGTCACTATGGAATTACTGTATGTTAATTTTTCTGGGTTTTTCAATATTTCTTGAAAATCGATGTTTTAACGTGCTGGATTGGTTCACTTATTTACTTACTCTGTAGAAAGTAAACCAGAATTTTGAGCAATAATTATTTGTAGTGTAATGGGGGTTAATGTAATTTTTTATGAACTATTTGAAACAGGAAAAAAAAAAAAAAAAAACCCACTTTTTAAGAAACTGCTTGGTGAAATTGAGTTGTCCTTACACCATTTCTGGATTATTCGTTTATGCTTAGCATTGCTTTTTGCATTAAAACAACAAATGTACTATTGTTTTTACAGTTCAATTGATTGTTTCTTCAAAACTATATAAGTTTTCGACTTCTGAGGTGAAATTTCAAAAAGAGACTCGGATGAAAAAATGACATAAAATCGTTTTAGTGTTTTTTAATGTTTTCATCAATCATTTCTAAAATATACCTTAAAGTCGGGTTACTTGGACCCACAAGGAGGTTACTTGAGTCCACAGTAAAATGATAAAATCTGGGTTTGGTACTAGCATTAGAGACTGCAGAGTGCTTCTACCTGGAGGAGAAACGAGGAACTACGTGCAAGTCTTCAACTAATAAGTACCAAACCTAGATTTTATCATTTTACTGTAATGGGCTCAAGTAATCCCTTAGGGTCCAAGTAACCCGACTTTACGGTATATGCATAAAAAAAGATGAAGAAATAAAATTTAGAATGAAAATATAATGTTTCCATTCCAACAACGGTTTTTTTGGCGAAACATATTTCAAGTAAAATATAAAGCGAATCAAATTTGCTGAATCTCGCCAATTGGTCGGACTGGCATACCTTTGTGTCATTCTTAGAATAAAATAGTCTCAATATTTCTTCAAAAAAAAAAAAAAAACTATGGAATGGAGGGATGCTGAAATGGATGCTGGATAATGGATGCTGAATGCTGAAATAAACAAGGCTGGATGGATGCTGAAATAAACACCTAAATGAAATCAATAATCATTAATATTAATACTAATAATCAAATTATAAAATTTACAAATATCTTTGTGCTATTGATGTAGAGAAAATTACAACGTTAAGGAGGCACAAATAAGCAGGGATACTGCAGACACGTGTTTCGGCGTTACAAGGAACGCCTTTTTCCATGCAAAAAATTTTGAACATATGGATGCCCATCGGATCGGTTCAGATAAGTAGCAGAACCAGGGGGAGCATAGCCCCTTTTTCCTGAATCAGTAGTATTGCATGAGTTATCGGGCAGGCCGAAGGCCTTTTTCCAGCGCTTTAAAATCGAAAGAATGATTCTTTTCCCAACAATGTAGCGCAATACTAGACTTATTTAATTGTTGCTTTTTCACATAATTCTGATGTTCCTTTGAGCGGAATTTCAAAGCACGTCGCGTTTGCCCGATATAAGAGAGATTGCAATTGCAATTAATTTAAAAAAAAAACAACTGCTAAGAGGACTAATGGGATCTTTAAGAGAAGAGAAACAAAGTTTATTCATAAGGGAAAATACCACCTGGAGATTAACGCACCAAATCCATGTAACGCCGAAACCAGTGGTCGGAAGTAGCGCGCTACAAGTAGCGAAACTACTGTAGTAGCTATATTTTTTAGTAGTTTGTTATGTTGCGCACTACTTTTTTTTTTAAAGTAGAGTAGTGAGTAGCGCGATACAAAAAAATAGTAGCTTGTAGCGGTTTCTGGAAACTACTTTTAACTTTTTTTTTTAAATAAAGAAATAAATGAAAAAAGCTAAAAAAAAAAGAGAACGAAGAAAAAAAAAAAAAAAACAAGGTTTAATTGACTCTGACTGGTGCAAATCCTGCATGAGTACGGCAGCGGACGCAATGAGAAATAAGAACCATAAAAATATGAGCTGATCCTTAGATACATCATTTTGACGAAATACATTCTATCTGTTTGATGGCATTGATTTATTTGACATCATAATTTTTACATTCCTTCAAATAATTTTCATGTTCCTAAATATTCCCTGGCAAGAAAAAAAAATGAAGGTTGAATTCTTTCAATCTTCCAACTTTTGAATCCTTTCTTGCTGCAAATATTCGTAAAAATTCTTTAAAAAATCTAAAAAGGACAAATTTAAGACAAAAAAAAAAAAAAAAAAAAAAAAAGAAAAGTATAAAATAAATTCAAAGACAATTCCTAATTCTATTCTATATTCAAATGAGTTAATTTATTAATGTAAACCTTTTTTCGAATTTTTTCGGTCAATCCTCAAACGGTGCATGCTTTTTATTTATTTATTTTTTAAAAAGTAGCGAAGTAGCGACCACAATTCAAAAGTAGTTTGTAGTCGCTACATTTTGAAAAAGTAGTTGTAGTTGTAGTTAACTACTTTTTTTACAAAGTAGTTGTAGTTGTAGTTCGCTACAAAAGAAATGTAGTTTTTCCAACCACTGGCCGAAACACGTGTCTGCAGTATCCCTGCTTATTTGTGCCTCCTTAACGTTGTAATTTTCTCTAAATCAAATTATAGTTTGAAAAAATAAAAAATACGCTTTTAGAGTTAATCAAACTATATTTGATGATACTCAAACTGATTTCCCTCTGATTTTCAAAATTATTGAATATCCGCTAAATTTACATGCACTTATATATACATGGTGTGTATTTTAAGTAATGAGAATAAGTCCACAAAAAATAATTTATTAGAGATATCGCTACAAATCTTTAGTAGTCTTCAAAGTATGCTCCTTAAGCATCTTTACACTTCTACAGGCGACATTTCCACGCTTCGTGCGCCCCCTGGAAGTCACCAACTGAAGCATCCTTCAGAGCATGCGTGCAAGCCCTTTTGCCATCATCTAGAGTCCCGTGGCGGCGCCTATTGGGGGCCGTTTTCACTTTAGGGAAGAGGAGAAGGTCTGCTGGGGGGAGGGGGTCAAGGTAGGGGCTGTAGGGAGACTGTGGAAGATCTTTTGAAACGGCCTCGTGGTTTTGCTTTTGAACGTCCGTTAAAACTTTCATCACGAGTTTGTCGCAAATCTTCCTTATTAAGTTTGCAAAAAGAAGAACGTTGCATTTTTATATTTTGTTCAGAGGTACATACCAACAACCCCTGAAACACATAGAAAAAGCATCAGCATGTAATATAGTTTAGCCTTTAGTATTAAATATAGTATTAAATATATTACTTGTATAATTATAAAGAACGTGAATTTTATCTTTTATTCAGGGCTACATACATACAAACAAACAAACAAACAAACCAGCATGTGAAACTAATAAAAGCGTATTAAAAAGTGAAGTCGTCGATGGGGTTTCACCGAAATCGGGAAATAAATATTATGATATGTTTTTCTTTTTTTTGCATTGTATTGTTAATTTTATTCATTACTAGCTTAATACCCGGCGTTGCCCGGGTGCTTATTAATACAACATAGTATTCAGGGGAAAAAAGAGTTCTATTCATATGGGTATAAAATAATTTGCATCAATCTGTCTCTTAGGTACAAACTTTGAAAAAATCTAAAATATTACAGAAAGTTAAACGTTTACAGAAAAATAGTCTTATCAAAAGGTGAAAATGAAAGATAAATGTTATCTGTGCTTTGCCGCGTCCACTGGCATGAAATATATGCACATGGAAGTGAAAAAATTGCATCAATTTCACCCGCCAAATTTAAAATATTAACTTTTCTCTATTAATTGTTCCCACCTACAAAGTAAAAATCATTATAACTCAGAAATAAATCTATTTCTCGTTCTGAAGGCTTATCTCCATTACAGACGCAACTGTCGTCGCATTGCAAATTTGAAATTCAAATCTGTGGTTCTTTTTATGAAGTCCACATGAATTAGATTGTTTTTTACTTATTTCAATGCTAAAAGGAAATAGGTGAGCTTTAAATTGAAAATTCATTACTTTAATCGTAATCATTGTTGGAAAATACTCGTATTTAAAAATCTTAAATTTCATCAACTTGAATGCTAAAAGGCCTATCTCGATTACAATATAAATAGGCTAGATTCCTATAAAAGGGTCATTTTTTGACAAAAAATTAAATTTGAGCTTTTTAGATTTTTTAAAATTTCAAGACCCCGCCTATGAGAATTCTAGGGCATCAAGGAACCTCTGTGTCAAGTTTGATGAAAATCTGACGCAAACTGTGGATTTGTATAGAGAACAAGTATACATACACTCATTTTTATAGATATAGATTTCCTTCGTGAATTTATTAAATTTTTAAAAAGTGCTATTTTTATTTTGTTTTATTCATTTGTTCCTTTCAAAGATGCTTATATTGTAATTCATTTTTCCATTCCACGGGTCAGGGTTCTGAGGTTTTGCCAAGAGACCTTCGCGACTTTCTTCCCATCTCATCGCCAGCAGGAGCGATAACGCTCTTTCCTCGCCAAGCCGTGAAACACTGGTGGCGCCAATTTACTCCCTGACGTCACGACTCATGGGCTTCACACCATACTTAGGAGACGAGCTCCTTACTCCGTCTTTCGCCGCAAGGTGAACCGACTGCTCTTTAGAACGTTCTTGTAATTCCCGCGATTTGGTTTCGATTTTTGCCTTCTGCATCCCCAAGTCTCGATTCAAACACGCGGTTTTTATCGACACGCCTCCGCTCATTGGGAAAAATTATCGCTCTTGTAATGGAATTTTAGAAGAGGGATGCTCACATAGTTCTGTGTACATTTTGGAACATTCACGTGTGGGACCGGCCCCGCGCGCGGCATCTTTTTGAAGATTTTTATCGTGTGCGGAAGAAGAGAAAAATTTTTGACAGATTTATTTTCGGCAGTTTTTCGCCGTTCTGGAGATATGGAACTACGTCGCGCGATGCTCCTTATCGTCGCGCTGTGTTCGATAATCGCCTGTGAAGTGGTCGCCTCGACATCGTCGTCTGCCGTCGGGGATCGCAAAAGAGTGCGTCCACCCCTCGTGGAGGAAGAAGGGAAGCGCAAAATTCAAAAGCAGACACGTAAGTTGTGATTTTCAATTCATAATGCCCAAATGTGCCATACTCGTAGAGTGGGAAAGTCGGAATTTTTGAGGCAAATTGATATTTTAACCATCCACAAATACACAGCAAAAAATGAACTGTTGTTTTTACAGTAGGTTACAGGAAGTATTGAAACTGCAAATTGCACTGTAATAAACGAAAATTAGCAATTTTTATTTATTACTAAAAATTAGCGATTTTACAGTTTAATACCGTAAAATTAGTAATTTTAGTTAATATTGTAAAATTAGCTGCATTATACTGTAAAAGCATTTTCATATAAAAACAACAGCAGAAAACTGGCAGCAGAGGTTCCAGTTTGAAACTAAAATGTCCAGTAATAAACTGCCAATTAGCAATTTTACAGTTTATCACTGTTAACTTAGCAAGTTTTGTTTATTACTACAAAACTAGCTGTATTATACTGTGAAAACAATCTTTTATTTTTTGCAGTGTATTTAAAAAATGCTAAATGCAATAAAACTCAGGGATTCTGAAAATAATGGTAATTAACGGATATCCAAGCTTTTCTGAAATAAGTATACTATAATTACATTTGAAAAAAAAAAAAAAAATCTCGCACTGCAAGTATTTCGGTCTATCTCGCGTTTTATTCGTGTCCTACAATGTTCATATTCGGGACAGAAAAAAATGTTGTACTCAATTTCATATTTTTACTAAAGAAGATATATTAGATCACAATGCTGCACTGCTCAAATAAGTAAATAAATAAATAAAAGTAAAAAGAATATATATATACAAGTAAATAAATTAGGGGAAGTGTACAATGATTTCTTCATTATTTTCATTTTTCTTTCATTTTTTTTTTTTTTTGAGGAGTGGAATTAGTTTTAAACGTCAAAATATGAACATTTCGGAAAATACTTCCTGTGATGCTTTTCATACTTTTTTCTGAATTGTTTTAATCTGTAGTGTTTTAGTTTTCTTTACTTTTCTAGTGAAATTATTTTTTCTGTTGAAAACACATCACCTCCGAATAACATACCTCTTTTCTTTCTAAGAATTTCATAAAAATTCTAAGCACTATTCTATTTTTAAATTTTTAGTCTGTAGGAAAGATCTTTTAGTTCCGAGAACTCCCCAGCTAAAAATAATAAGAAAATGTGAGAAAAAACTTTTTAAAAAGTTTTTTAAAGGTTTCTGCTGACTTTTTTTCGATCTATCTCATCACTTAATTAAATTTTGATACGAGTTAAAATCCCTCTTTTTTTTTTCAATGAGAAAAAGATATATATAGACTCGGTTTGATTTTTTATTTTTATTTTAAATGTTGAATTGTTTACTCGAAATGTTTAGTAAAAAATGTTTTATAAACGTATTCAACGACGGACGGCAAGGAGACAAAACAAGCGCCAAGAATATAATAGAAAAAAAAGTAAAAAACTCGGCGCGACGCCTAAATAACGCGTAGCCACTGTTTGTTTATTTGTTTATTATTTTTTTTATTTATATAATTCGGCGATACTATACCAGGTTGCCTTAATTCTTTTCTTTCTTTTTTGGTCATACATTCATTCAGACTTACGGGAGACTACTACACCGTGGGATTATTTCTCTGTTGGTAAACGAAGGATAAGTTGCGTTTTAAAATAGGTCGAGGATGAATCTTAAGTCTGAAACTTTTCGCTCTTTCGTCATCTGTTCGGGAAAATATCGCTTTAATTATTTTAATATCTTTTACTTTCGCCCTTTTTTTTCAATTCCTTCTATTAGCTCTCAATCTCATTTTATTTATTTATATTATATATCTTGTTCAAATATTGTAACTCAATTTTCACGTTTGGTAATTATCATTAACTTCCTAATATTAATAATAAATCTTTTCTTTATTTACTTTTTAAATATTTTCAATCATTTGTCTATTTAGTTATTTTTGATTGAATTATGCATTTCATTTTTTATTTATTTATCTATTTTTTATTTATTTTAATTTTTTTCATTACATTCATGTAAATATTTTTTTATGTATATTTTTAAATTTATTATTAACCAAAATTGTTTTTCTTCTGCATATACCAAAATTGAATTACTACCCATGCGGGTAGTTTTGTAAATTTTCACATTCATCAAATTAATTTGTTAAATTTAACTTTGTTGAATATGTACAAAGAGATGGCGTATTTTGGGGAAAAAATATTAATTGTATAACCTTAAACTGCATCATCCATTCTAGAAAACTATTTAAATGTAAAACGGCTCCGAAAACTGAATAATCTAGTCTAAATATTTGCACAATTGACGACGGATGGATGACCCGGTTGACGAGAATGAGGGGCTATTCCCGCGGACTGCTAAATTTTACTTTGTGGAGGTTCGCTATGGATTTTGCTGGGTCAGTGTGCCACCACCAGTGTATTTAGATAATGTTCTGATTATTAAACTTCTGCTGATAATAAAAGCTGCTCTGTAAAAAATAAACCGTTCATTGTACAGTATAATATACACTGGCAGCAGAGGTTCCAGTTAAAAACTGTAAACTGCACGGTAATAGACTGCAAAATTAGCAATTTTACAGTTTGACTAAGCAGCAATTTTAGTTTATTGTTACAATTTTACAGTAAATTACCACAAAGTTAGCTGTATTATACTGTAAGAACAACAGTGTAATACTGGCAGCAGAGGTTCCAGTTTAAAACTGCAAAATGCACAGTAATAAATTGTAAAATTATCATTTACAGTTTATTTGTGTAGAATTAGCAATTTTATAGTTTATTACTGTAAAATTATCGATGTTTACAGTTTATACTATAAAATTAGCTGTATTATACTGTAAAAACAACATTCATTTTTTACAGTGTGTAAAATTAGCAATTTTACAATTTATTACTATAAAATTAACTATATTATAATGCAAAAACAACATATAATTTTGCAGTGATAAACTAAAATTGCTAAATTTTACAGTTTATTACCGTGCATTTTACAGTTTTAAACTGGAACCTCTGCTGCCAGTATTATACTGTTCTGTTTGCAGTATAATACAGCTAAATTTTACGGCAATAAGCTGTAAAATTGCTTACTTTACAGTAAGAAACTGTAAAATTGCTGGTTTTACAGCTTATTATTGTGTATTTTACAGTTTTAAATTGGAACCACGGTTATCAGAATTATACTGTAAAAACAACAGTTCAATTTTTGCCGTATTTGCAATAAAATATTTTTAATGTTTTTGTTAAAAATATGCCTTTCTGTGAAATTTCATACCGGTTTGTGTTTTAGATGAGCTTGAAAAATGCTGCTTTTGGACATGGTAATTTTCATCAATGACAACTGAAAACCATCAACGAACAAGTACCCCAACCAATTAAGTTAGAGGCGTTTGATGCAGAAGCGCAAAAACTCGAAATATGATTGGTTGAACTTAGTTTCTCTTTGATGGGTGGCGGGTGATTGAAATTTTCGTTCGAGTTAGTTCCGGTTTTTTACCGTTTTTTGTTTTAAGTGCATTATACTAATGAATAGGAATCACACCTTGTTTTTTTTTTTTTTTTTGAAATTTTAGTATCGTGGATGTTAAAATTAATTGAAAGAAAAGTTAGTTTTTTAATTCATAGACTGTAATTACTATTACACATTGATAAATATCATTATCGTTAAATTAAAACGACGATTTTTTTTAAAATAAAACTCAAGATATGAGCTCTATATGTAAGTTCTCTTCGCAGTCAAACAACGGTCGTCACTTTTGGCGACTGGGTCTTCATTCTTTGGTAGCCATTTTCAATGAAATGGTCTCCCGTTGGCGACTGGTGACCAGTTTTCCATTTTCATATTAAACTGGGGTGGGTTTGTATTAGTGTTTCTCAATCTATTTCCTGGTACTGACTGCTGAAACTTGTGGAGTAATTTTTTTTACCCGGAATTTAAAAACTATTTAACTTCAAAACAGTTTTACAACCATTAATTAACAAAATAGTTTAAATGTAAAGAAAGCGAAAAAATAAATAAATAAATGAAAATGAAGACGAAAAAACAAACAAACCTGGACCTATTAATTATTTGTAAGTTAATAAACCTTTAACAAAAGAATCACCGAATGATGTTAAAAAATAACTACAAAATTCAGGCAAATTTAAAAAAAAGCGACTCATCTACTTATATTAAAAACTGAGTATCTTTCTATCTATCTATGTCACGCTTATTTCTCCTGAACGCCAATGAACTGAAAGTCGAACCATGTACCGATAGATAGGTAATTTTTCAGGCTTCATTAGTTTCAATCTATATGATTATACGATTTTAATTAGCGAAGATATCAATTAATAAGTATTCAAATTTAAAGCGATTAAGCCTAATGAATGATTAAACTTCCAAGACATTTTTTCTTACCGTTGCCATTTTGAATTAAAACGTTAATTAAATTATTGAACTATTTAAAATTCCAAGATATTTATTTCTTTCCGTTGCGATTTTGAATTAAAACGTTAATTAAGTTGAACTTTTTAAAATGAAAGAGTGTTATTTTTTTCATTGTCATTTTGAATACGTGTTATAACAAAGTTCTAACAATTGTTTTTATTCTAATTATTAATGACATATTTTTTCTCTGGTACCGTTTTGAAAATGTGTTTTTAAATAAAATTGCAATTGCTGTTTTTAGAAGGGACTTTTTCTGGCTGCGATCCAAATATTAAAAGAACCTTTTCGTTTAGAATTTGGCAATTAATTTTACAGGAAGAAAGCGGTTTGGAAATAATTGTTTTTGGAAAGGAATTTTATTTGTTATTTAGGGAGAGTGCTAAGTATGCGCTACTTGACATCGTCTTTATTTTTGAGGAAGCATGTGCAAATAATTCGATTGATTCTTTGATGCAGGAAAGCTTTTTAGCGAGCCGCTTTAGCGGGGAGTAGTTTATTAAACTTTTCCTTGGTACTTTAAAGGCGAGCCGCCTTGGCGGCGAGTAGTGAATTGAAACTTTCCTCGCTACTGTAAAGGCGAGCCGCCTTGACGGCGAGTAAACTGTTTAAACTTTCCTCATTTCTTTAAAGGCGAGTCGCCTTGGTGGCGAGTAGTTTTCTCAAACTGCCTTCACTACATTACAGCCCGTGCAACGCCGGGCTACGCAGCTAGTTAATTGATAATCAGTGTGAGAGAGAACACTCAAGTTACTAACCTTCAATGATAAAATTAGATTCCAGGCTGTAAACTTATGTAATTAATGTAAGTAAAATAGTATATAATTAATCATCATCATGATTATTAATTATTTTGAATCAACAAACTAATTTTAACGCTGGCAGGTAAAATTGTGAGCCGCGGACCGGAGCTGGTCAGTCCAATCAGCGGTAGATCGTGTAGGATTGTAAATTGCGTCATAGCGATGCATTTTACATATTAAGATATTTAGAGAATGAATTTCGTCAGGACTGAAGATTTTCCGCATATTCACGATTTCCGCCTCGTGTATTTTTTGTCTTCAGTTCCGCGTTGTCCATTTTTACTCGCTTTTTTTACTCTGTTCGTGGCAAAATTGAATCATGTTTAGGAGATGCACTGCGGAAAATGAACCGTTGTTTTTACAGTATAATACTGGCTGCCGAGGTTCCAATTTAAAACTGCAAAATGCACAGAATAAAAGGTAAAACTAGCAATTTTACAGTTTTTTACAGCAAAGTTAGCAGTTTTAGTTTATTGCCGTAAAATTTAGCTGTATTGTACTGTAAAAACAACAGTATAATACTGGCAGCAGAGGTTCCAGTTTAAAACTCTAAAATGCACATTAACAAACTGTAAAATTAGCAATTTTGCAGCTTATCACGGCAAAATTTCTATTTTACAGTTTAGTACTGTAAAATTAGTAATTTTGCAGTGTATTACGGTAAAATTGGCCATTTTTACAGTTTATTACTATAAAATTAGCTGTATTATACTGTGAAAACAATATCCTTTTTTTACAGTGTGTAGTTAAAATATAGAGGTTGTTAATGAAGTCTTTTCCGATAAAGGTAATTCATTTAAAGAAAAAAAAACTGGTGCAGAATTTTTTATTGGGCTCCATATCTCAAATTTTTTTTTCCCCAACGTCACTTTTATTTGCGCATCTATCGAAGTTCTGAGAAGATATAGATCAGCGGTTGCGACATCGAAGGAAAAACATCGATGTTTCAAGACATCGATGTTGGAAAATAATGACATCGATGGTATTGATACATCGCCCAAAAAACATCGATGTTTTCAAACATCGATGTTTCGAAACATCGACCTTTTTTTAAAAAATTGCTTACATTTGAATGTGTTCAGTTACTCGCCATTACAAGCACCTCTTTTTCCTTCAATTGATTATGTTTTGTCTTCTGGAAAAACATCAACCGTGAGATACCGATGTCAATTAAGAAAACTTTTTTCAGTGAGATATATACTGCAACTGTTGATTAACTAACTCTTTTGTCGCATATTTTTCTAAAACTTGTTTTTTGTTGAAATGTAAACACGATCGCAAAAAATATCAAATGCAAAACAAAGATGTTTAAAAATCTCCGACAGTAAATCATCATTAAAAAAAAATCTAATTTGGTAGATATTGCAACGAGTGGATAAGGAAAGATGAAGCTGTTTCATCGCATATTTTTATTGTTTAGCGCTAAAATGTAAAAAAAAGGCGGCGAAAGAAGAAAAAAACATTAAACGCGAGACAATGATCATTAAAAGACAAAAAAAAAAAAAAAAAAGGCAAAAAATTATAGATTTTTTTGAAACATCGAGAGCAAAACATCGATAATAATCATAGATTTTTTTTTCCAATGGAGTTAATATTGCAGCTTCTGATTAAAATGAAAAATTTTCAATAAGTATGCTTGCCGTATGTTTTTCTTCAGATTTCTTTGCTGGAAAATAAAACATCGACATCGAAACCAACATCGAACCGAAAACATCGATGTTGTAATAACATCGAACCTCAAACATCGATGGTAAAAACATCGATGTTTCTAAAACATCAACATCGATGTCGCAGCCCTAAGCGGTAGGCAGCCCGTCGATTGCGATCGACCGGTCTATCTCAACCTCGTTTTCAGTTGATCGCAGCCACATGATCGACTTTGTTTTCGTCAGAGTACCATTATTCAACTTTATTTTTCGTAAAAGAACTAGGCTTAACTTGCAAAGTAAAAGTTATCCAAAACATTTTCATGACGGAAGAGTCGCAGTTTTTAATATTCAAGAAATAAAATAAGGGTAATGGACATTGGTTCTTTAAAAATGTCTAAGTAAGTTTTTACGGATTAACAGACCAAACTTAGTTTGAATGTTCGACAAAATTTTGAAGTAGGAAAACACTGCTTTGAAAAACATCTTACCAGTGACTCAGCAATGAGCGATTCATAAAGTATTGGAGCATTCTTAAAAAACTATCTTTTTCGGGGATTTTTTTTTTTTTTTCGTTCAAGTTGTGTTATAACTTTCTTTTTATGTAAAAAATGTAATGTACGAGTAACTGATAATTTATACTGTTGAAAATTTCAGCCCTGTCTTAAATCGCATTTTTTAATTAACAATTTGAAACATTTTTTAATTAACAATTTTGTTGTACATGTAATATTCTGCCTCTTATTTCAAAGAAAAATATCTTTACACTTTAAATAACTTATGCACACATACAATCGATACTTGATTACACACACTAAAATAGAGAATCAATTTAAAAATAGTAATTTGTTGGTAATAATTAAACTTAATTTTTAAAAAAAATCCAGCTTGCCAGTGACATGTGTACTATTTTTTCGAGAATGGAGCAAATACAGGGTGTCCACTCCTATCGTGGACCAATAGCTAATTTCTAAACCGTTAGAGATAAGCATATAGTTCATTTAGGAAAAAATCTCCAAATTGCGAAAGGAATTTTCGGTCTATTCAATGTTTTTCAAAAAATCAAATTTTGAAAGAGTTACGAAATTTAAATTTTGATACAGCCCCCCAGTCCTATCAATCATATTTAGTAAAACATTCTTGACACTGTAACGTTTAAAACTAAAAAAAAATCACTGTTCTACGACAAAAATTGACCGAGTTATGACGTTTTGAAAAATCAAGATTTTGCATTATTTCATGACGTCATCGTGCGAAACCCTTCAAAATCTTGATTTTTCAAAACGTCATAACTCGGTCAATTTTTGTCGTAGAACAGTGATTTTTTTTTAGTTTTAAACGTTACAGTGTCAAGAATGTTTTACTAAATATGATTGATAGGACTGGGGGGTTGTATAAAAATTTAAATTTCGTAACTCTTTCAAAATTTGATTTTTTGAAAAACATTGAATAGACCGAAAATTCCTTTCGCAATTTGGAGATTTTTTCCTAAATGAACTATATGCTTATCTCTAACGGTTTAGAAATTAGCTATTGGTCCACGATAGAAGTGGACACCCTGTATATTAGATTTCACAAAATGTTATTGGTAAAAAACTCATTCAAATCTGTTCAACAGTCTCTATTTAGATGCAATCTCTATGAATTAGTCACGTTTTTTTTTTAACTCCCCCCCCCTTTCCGCCCTGTTTCACAATGTGTCGTACGTCATCTGAACCTTTCTTCTCTTGTGACATGTCACTGTTTTTCATAAGTATATTGTCATAAAAATGCATAATGTCACATTTCCTGTCACCCTCTACACTGCAAAAAATGAAGTGTTGTTTTTGCAGTATAATGCTGGCCGCCGAGGTTCCAATTTAAAACTGTAAAATGCACAGTAATAAACTGTAAAACTAGCAATTTTTCAGTTTCTTACTGTAAAGTTGGCAATTTAAGTTAATTGCTGTAAAATTTATTTGTATTGTACTGTAAAAACAACAGTATAATACTTGCAGCAGAGGCTCTGTTCCAAAACTGTAAAATGCACGGTAATAAGCTGTAAATTCGCAATTTTACAGTTTATTACTGTAAACTCAGCAGTTTTACAGTTTATTACTATAAAATTAACTGTATTATACTGTGAAAACAACATTATTTTTACAGTGTTTCTTCCCTCCCTTATGACAAACTCACAATTCTCCCCCCCTTTCCCTTAAAAACGTGAAATCATTTGTAAACACCCCCCCTTCCCCGGCGTAGTTTGGATTTGAGAAGATTGTTCTGTTTATTTACTTTAGCACATAAAGAGATTTTTGGTGCATAGTCCATATTACATTTCAAAACAATTTTCTTTTCAAAATGGAAGAAAATAGCTCCAAGCAGCCAGTTTTTTGCATTTCAACAATAGATTTTTCTTATCCATTGCTTGATTCCCGTCTGTTTGGCGCCGCGTATTTTGAGCCGCTTTCAAAGAATTCGAAATCTTTTCGAAATAGGTGTATTTGACGGCGTCCTTCACGGCTAGACTCCTGCAGACTAAATAAGGGGGTGAACGGTATAATTTCTCTCTTAAGTTGTTTGGATTTTCGGATATATCGTAAGGTTCTTTGGAGATGGGGATTTTTGTAACCGTCTACAGACTGGATGTTGGCATGAATGTGGTGTTGTTGAGGATTTTCCCACGCTTTTGAGAAACCTCGGAATGGATGCTCAGCTCTAAATTGGTTTCAACGCCAGGCTGGGTGTTGGGAATCTATATATTTATCCGGGTTTTTCTTTTTCGTTTGTTGAATAGTGGAATGTTTTGTTGAGAAATGAACTTCATATTTTGGGAGCTTGGTAATATTTATATTTATCAATTTACTGTTGATGTTATTCTTTTTTTAAAGCACTGTTTACCAACAGCTTCTAACTTGCAGAATTTTTTTTTTCATAAGAATCAAGCACTTACAGTACACTCCCGAACATCCGCGGAATCGGGAGTCACGGGTATCGCGAATAACGAAAATCACGGATAATCCGAAAAAAGCATAAAATAAGGGGTAAAGACAGGGACGTCATTTCAAGTTTTTCCAGAGGAGGGGGGGGGGGGGGCAAGGGCCCGATCACAATGCAATTTCGCCGGAAAACATCAAAAACCAAGCCCACTTACATGTAAATATATTGATTTCTCAAAGCCAGGGGGGAGGCAATTGACCCCCCCTGCCCCCCCCTAAATGACGGGCCTGGGTAAAGAACATAAAAAATGTTTTTTGCTTAAAAATAATGGCATTTCACTTAAAACGTGATATGTACAAACAGTGACGATAGGTACAGCATAAAAAAATATTTGCATTATAGGTTCTCAAGCATATAAAATCTATAAAGAAGTGGTACTTACGATAACGCCCGGGTAAAATAATTTATTGGATAAAGTACACCGAACTCTTGGGTAAGAAATGTTAAGGAAAACAAAATAAAAATTCGTACTTTTTCGAGAAAAATCTGTTAATAGTGTTTGTTTCTTTTCGGAGACCCTCGCGGATAATCAAGAGTTTACTGTATTTTTATGCTGAAAAATAAAAGTAAAGAGTATCGTAAAAGCAAAAAAAAAATTAATTTTGGACTTTTTTGATGTTTTTTATGTTTTTCAGAACGTCCCAATTTTTACTTCCTTTTACGTAGTAAAGGAAGTATTGTGATCGCGAAAAAAAATCACTCAAATTTGAGTCTAAATTTTGATTTTGCTCACCCCCGAATGAATGTTCAGTAGTTTTTTCGATCTGTCAGCACGTGCATACGTACCTACCAACATATAAGCAGCCGAAAAATTCTTTTCAACCACCCCCGGAGTTAATTACGACGAGTTTTCTCGTGACGTCTGTATGTACGTATGTGCGGATGTATGTGCGTATGTGGCTCGCATAACTCAAAAACTATATACCGTAGAAACTTCTAGCTTGGTATGTAGGCTCTGAGTATGGTCTAGTTGTGCACCTCCCCTTGTGGTTGCATTTGAATGTTCCCAAGGGGGTGTTTTACCCCTTTTTTGGGGTAAATCAGTGTTAATTTCAATGCAGACTCAAGTGATATGAATTGGCGCGACCACTTGGCGATATGTCGCCAAGCTTTTGGTCGCCAAGTGTTTGACGCCAACTTGGCGACATATCGCCAAGTTGGCGACAAATTTGGCGAAAAAATTTTTTTTTGAATTTGGGTTCAACTTGGCGCTATTGGCGATATTTTGCGAAAAATTCACTGAATGATATTAAAATCAGCAAATATTTAGAAAATTAACCATTGTTAAATATTTTTTGCATTGTTTCGGACAGACATCCGACATTTTGTCAGATGTCTGTGCATCCATAAGCTCACAACTTTTTTGCATTGATAAAGGCGTTCACATTGTAACGCCGAAACACGTGTCTTGCAGAATCCTGCTCATTTGTGCATTGTAACGTTGTTATTTTCTGTACATTTTTAGAGACATCCAAAGCGAACTTTGAAAGCGGTGTGCTTCCTACAGTTATCTTGGTAAGAAAAGCAAGTCGCTTCCAGTGCCCAAATTTTGGGCCGATAGTTTTAAATTGCGTTATAAAATATTTAAAAAAACAGTGTGCTTCGTCACTCCATACATAATATAAAATTACCAAATCCTGCTGCTACAAACACCTTTTACACAAGAACATCTTTACCGCCTTGCCTAACTGTTCCAACTAAGTTCTTACAATTTGATTCCTAACTTTTATTTCTTCTTATAATTATCGCCAAAAATGTTAAATTTATTTTTATCGACAAATACGGCGTTATTCTAAAACATTTTTGGCTTATTTAATCATTCATTTTGTAAAGAAAAGCCTAAGTTTTATGTTTTATTTGCACCAACAAAACATTTTATGAGGTTAGAGTGCCAAGTAGTCGAGCTGTTTAGAAGACTGGGCAAACTTTTTCGGTTGAAATTGAAACATAAAAAGCTTCCTTAAATTCTGCAAAAACTTTTATAGCTCTCAAGTGTAGATTTTTCATAAATTTTCTCACCATTAATCTCAAACAACGTGTTGCAGGCTTTGTCAGTTAACCCTTTCTTACCCAGGTTTCGCCCCGATTTTTTTCTTCACATGAAACATAATTGACGTGTAATTGAGTTTTGAATGGGTTTTTACTCCCATAGCTCAAAAGAATAATGTTTTGAAAACTATATAAGAGTTCTAAATAATTTTTAGAACAATGAATAAATAATTTAAAGGAAGGAAAAAAAATCACAATGAAAAAAAAAATTAAAAATTTTAAACCTAGCTTTTTTATGGGGGGGAGGGGAGTCCGCGAAGTTAGGAATTTTTAAGAGGTTGCCCGTGGTGGTCTGAACTTTGGGAACCTCTGGACTAGGTTATTGGTGCTAAGTTTGCTGTCTTGTTAGACACTGGAAATTGAAATAAAATTTTGTGTGTGTTTTCATCTCATTCCGATTTTACATCATCAAAAGTCTTTCTTTGGCTTACCCATTATCTAAAGGCGTCTACAAGTGTTTGTTATCAAAACATAAAAGTAATTCACTCCGTGTTCTCATTCTTATCGGCGATTGTTTACTTTACTCCGCAAACATCATTGTTTTTTCTGTTGTTTGCATTAAGTGGTGTTTATGTGCGTTCATTTTGTATGCAGCTTGATCGTCAGTGTTGTCAATTTTTTTCCCCAATGTAATCTTGACGTGGGAGGTAGATTCATTTCCGAGTTGATGAATCATTCAAATGGATGCAGCTTTTTTAACCCTTTATGTCCCGACGTTACTCAGAAGTCCCGTTTATATTAATAATTAGAATAGAAAAAGTACGAAATAGAATTTTCGAAAAATCACTTCATAATGCATAACCACATGTTACAAACTAATTTTGTGCAAAAACGTCATGAAAATCGACCAAACAGTTTTGGCGCTATGCGCGTAACAGACAAACAGAAAGAAAGAAAGTCAAACCTTCAGCTTTATTATTAGTAGAGATAAATCCTAAATGGCTGGAATCATGCTGAAGCTTTTAAGTACCATTCCTTGTACTTTGCCGAGAGGCTGACAGATGGTACTTGTGATCAGAAACAGTTTTCTTAGGGGCTCTAAGGCGTAAAGGGCCTTAGGCCCCCAAAATTTTCAAAATTTTTATACTCGGTATATGTTTTTTTATGTATTTTCAATTAAAAAAAAATATCTGCAAGAATTCATTGTTAAATTAATTTGGGACATAAAGGGTTAAAACTTTATTTATGTGCATGCAAATGTGCTTTTAACCTCCGACGCTCAAGGAAGGGGGTTGTAAGTTTGACGTGTCTGTGTGTCTATGTACCTGTCTGTGGCACGCTAGGCCCTAAAAGGATGAACCGGTTTTTAATTTTTTTTTTGTTTGTTTGAAAGGTGAAGTAATCCAGAGTGTTTTTATCTAGATCGCGTCTCTGACATTAATTAACAAAAAATATATTAATCAAAACCTTTAACCCTTAATGCCCCGACTGGACTTAGAAGTACTGTTTGTATCAGTTTAGTATTATGAATCCTAAATGTCTGAAATCATACTGGTACTTGAAAGTACCACTTCTTGTACTTTCCTTAGAGGTCGCCAGATGGTACCTGCAGTGCCTTGGTAGCCCGATCGGTAAGGTGTCGGACTCGTGACCGGAGGGACCCGGGTTCGATCCCAGCCGATCAAAGATCCACCGTTTTGATTAATGGTGGCTGGGGGACTTTAAAAAGTGTAGTGGTCACAAACAAAGTCCTCCAAGTGAAACGATATCTCTTGGGGTGCTGGGCCAAGGGTTTGCTCTGCCCTTGGTCTGGTTCAAAAAGAATAGAGCCCTCTTCAGGGTCCTATACCGGTTAAACCACGAGTTGTGGTTGGTACGTGGGACCCTGGAGTGTGTGATGTAGATGGTACCTGCGATCGGAAACAGTTTTTTTAGGGGGCCTTAGACCCTACTGTCACAATTTTTTTTATTCGTTATCTATGTTGTTTGATGTGTTTTCAACTAAAAAAAACAAAAAAATGTATAAAATTCATTGCTAAATTAATCTGGGACATAAAGGGTTAAAACATTTTTCGCAATTTTTGAAGTGTTGACGTACTAGAAAATTTAAAACAATAGTATCAAAAGAAAGAAAAAAAAAAAACCTGCGTTGGATAAGATGTGTTTGGAACTTCCTTGCAAATGGAGCTCTAGTTATAAACGTTTTTTTTTTAGGAAATGCGGCACAGGCTTAAATTTACACGATTGGAAACCGATGTCATTTTTCACAAGCAAGGAAAGAAATCTCAATGATTTAAAGTGTTTATCTGTTGCCAGTTTCTGTTTGTTGACAATTCAAATACCTGTATTTGATTTTAGAAAAAGAGTTTTCAATTTTCGCTCTTCATTCTGCTTTTGCGACTGGCAAATTTTATAGCAAGGATTATCTTTCCTTTTCCGTTTTTGCCACGTCTTCCCGAAAAGAAATAAATATATTTAGATTTCAAATGCTTTAAGACCAGTGAAGTTCGCTTTAATGTGAGATCGGCAATCAGAGTCAGGGGTTGTTTAAATTTTGAATTGAATCTTTCTACTTGTTAGAACTTTTTTCTTTTACCCTTTCGTGCAAAAACAATTTAATTCTTCCTGGTCCTAACTTATTAGAATTAATACGCATTCACCTGCGATAGATTGTTCGATTATTTGTTCGAAAATAACTAAATTATTGATTGGTGTAGTGAGGATAAATACATACAAAGTACCCTTGTCATTAAATCTTTTGATTAGGCATTTGGTTTCATTTTATTGTTTTAAAAAGTGTATGTAGTAATCAGAAAAAAATAAGATTTATGCATAAGAGGAAAAAATACATCAAAATACATCTTAAAATTAAAAGATATTTTAAAATAATAGAGATAAGGTATGGTGATCTGATATTTTTTCACTTGTTATTTCAGCGTTTTTTTCCAGCTGTACTAGATTTTGAAACTATTTTTAATGAGATTCTGACTTTTTTCCCAATATATATTTACTTTGAAATTGAAAGTAAAATGATTGCGCGGGTATTTATATTGATTAATTGTCGCAAGCAAAAAAACTTAAAATAATAATAATAACAATAATAATACTATAGGTTTTATTTATTTTTTCTGTAAAAAAAGAAAAAAAAAGAAAGGGGGAAAATGCTTCGTGAATTTTTTTTTCAAATTTAACCTATTTGTGGGTTAGAAAAGTTTAAAAAGCGTTGTCCCAGATCGTTCCAGAATTAGTTTTAGTTTTGTCATCAGCAATTCTAATTCACTGATTCAGTTAACATTTTTAATTATCTTTATCAAGTTTAGCCAATCACAAACTTTAATGAATCATTTTTTAAATTGAATTAAAATTAAAATTTAATTTAAGGATCCTTCAAGTCAAACTTTTGCAGCTATAAATTACTTTTTAAAATGTATGGAGAAAAAGTATAATTAATAGAGATGAAATTTGCACTAATAAATAAATATTCCAAATTTGCCCGTCATAAATAATTTTTGTCAGATATGTATAAAATTTTGAATCACGTTGAGACATGACTGAGACATGAGGATATAAATAAAAGCGTAAGCCTCATTCGATAAACATAAACTAAATAAAATGTCTCAACAGCAGTGCATAAAAAGAGAGTGGAGCTGTTTTCTATCGTACGGCTTCCATGGAGACGACGCAAACTTTCTAAACTTGATACGCCTATTTTAAAGTAACCGTGTATAGTAAACAGAATATTAATTATAATAATATATAAATCATATAAAAATACATAAGTATATTAAAATTCTAATTTACCATTGCAAAATTTTCGACTTTCTCATGCAAAGGGGAAAAAATGCTCCACCCTTCAAAGTCCTAAGTCCTGTCGATAGTTACCCGAATGTCAGTCTGTCAAATACATTTACGTTTCTTAAATCTCCCCTCATATCCTACTACATTAATAGATGTCCACTTATGAGAACGATAAGTTCAATACCCATGCCGTGTGCCCTACTAAGATAACCACCATTCATTTCAAATTGACCTATCGTTCCATTCAAAGCATCGTCTGCTCTGTCTCAGCGACCCTCCCCCTTCCCTCCCTTCCGCCTGTTCTTCTCATCCCCCCCCCCCCCCCCCCAAATCTTCTCTCGGTTTCTTATTAAGGTGATATTTTTTTCATTGGGACCCGTTTAATGGAATACCGGTAGTAGAGACAAGGGTTGTTTATTTAATTTTTTCGCTTCGTCTTTATTTTAATTTTTATTTCTTACTTGAAGTGAGCAAAGAGGCCGCCGCTGGGTGGCGGCGCAGGCCCTGTCATCACTGTGGCACTCCCTAGCATACGATATGTGAGAATTAAGGGGATCGTATACAAATGCAAAGATGAAATTCTTGGTCGGTTATCATTCCTTCCGCTTTTATTCAAATTTTTACTTTTTTGATTTGATCAGTCAAGTCTAGGGCCGTAACTTGACTATTGTTTCGCGAAGGGTTTTACCAACACATTTAACGCGAAATCTATATGATGAATGAAATTTGATTTTATGTTCTTTTCTATTCCAATGCTTTTTTTACAGTAGATGCATAAGGAGCATTAACATGAAAAATAAAATAATTGAATCGTTTATTTCGAAAAGGTAACATCTCTATTTTGATCTCCTCTGTCTCTTTAGAAAATTAAACAGCGCACGGTTATATTTTTGAATGTCATAATCAATGAAAAAATGCCTTTAGTTAAGTACACAATTACTGCAATAATTTACCAAATAACCATTGATTATGACATTCAAAAATATAACCGTGCGCTGTTTAATTTTCTAAAGAGATAGAGGAGATCAAAATAGAGATGTTACCTTTTCGAAATAAACGATTCAATTACATATCTTTCCAATGAAGAAAAAAATTCTGATGTGTATAAAGCAGCCCCAGTTAAAAAAGGTGTATTGTTGAGTATGAAATTATGTTTGCAAAAACTACAATTAAGATAAATCAAGTAATTTGTAACATCATTCAATAATGATAAGTACATGGCGACCGAGCCTAGCTAGGTTTAAAAAAAGAGATTTGTGAAATCATGTTTTTTTCTAAAGAGCGAAGTACTTATTTAGATAAAATTGAAAAGCATTTTATGCCCTTGGTTGCAATTACGCATTTAAAACAGCCGTAATGATAATTCCATTTTTCAAATGAAATTGAAAAGTAAATAAGAAATTAAAAATAAAATAGTAGTAATATTATTTTTCAGCAAAAAAGAGCATTAAGAAGCATTTTTGGAAAACTTTTGAAAATTTTCGGAGGGGGTTTGAAACCTAAAAACCTACTCCTTAAATAGAGCCCTGGTCAAGTCAAATACATCTTCAAACACCAGAAGCTCAAAAGTGGAACATTGAAATTTGCAGTGTTTCCAAATTGAATTTACAGTTTTTTTTTTTTTAAATAATTTTTAGTTTCCCTTTAGCTCAGATTTTGATGTCTTTATAACATAAAAAGTATGGTTTTAAATTATTTTTATCCGATAATTTAATAAATAAACTCGAACTTAGATGACGTATGAGCCAATATTTTGAAAAGTGCCAATTTGAAGTTGGAGTTTTCTGATTAAAAAAATTTTTTGTAGAAAAAAAAAATATATATTGGATTCTAAGTCTAAATTGGGTCTAAATGCGAGAAAAGAAGGGGGGGGGGGTCAAGGAAGTTATTTACCCCCCTCCTTAGATTAGTTACTTTTAAGCCGTTACAGATCTGATGTTAATATGAGCTACATACAGGGTTGGCAAAAACCCGGGTTTTTCTACAAAAACCCAACCCACCCGGATTTTTGTGGGTTTTTCTGGGTATTTGTGGGTTTTTCTGGGTATTTGTGGGTTTTTCTGGGTATTTGAGGGTTTTTCTGGGCTTTTGTATGTTAAATTTTATCTCTTATGCGGGTATTGATGTATAATGTATGCATTCATTCATGTAAAAATATATTCATTAAGTTAAAGTTCTGAATCGCATTTAATCAATGTCAATGGATTAATAATTAATATTATTAACAATATCAATTAATAATATCATCAACCCAATTGTAATATTTAATGTGTATATTTAAGAAGCTTTGGACAATGGTTTCATCTATAAACTTTTATCACTTGTTTTTTGCAAAATAGAAGAACTGTTGCAAATGGGCTTTCCTACAAATTCAGGAATATTTAGGGTGTGAAAGTTTCAAAAACTTAATGAGAAAAGATGATTATTTCTATTAAGTGCAAATGGTTTTAATTTTTTAATGGTATCAATTTAAGTAGCCTGCGTCACGTCTAGTCATGTCATTTGCATGTTTCTTATAAGGCATATCTCAATGATAGGTGTGTGCCTGAGATAGGAGAAGTGTCTAACTCCCCCCCCCCCCTCCTATTTTCAAAACCAAAACTGATTAATTTTAAATGGGGGAGGGGGGGGGGACTCTTGATCGATTTTTTTTTTGAAATAATCTTTAGAAAAAACTAGGTTAACATTAGAGCTTTGCAAGAATTATAAATTTATTAATAAATGCTTGTCATAATATTTTAGTAGTAATAAATTGCATGGGGACGCATTTTCTTTGTTTTTTTTTAAATCAAAGTCAGTGGTATGGTACTTCTATAATATAGCACTTGAAAATCATCATATACTAAATGCAATAGGGTTAGAAGAAATGAAGAGCAAAACTTAATTTTTCTTGCTCCAGAATAAAAGCAAAATTTGCAGCAGCAACTATTCCATATAAAAATTTCAATTTCGAGACCTACAAATTAAAATTAATTTATTTAATTTTGTGTTGAATCAAAATTATCATAAAACATTAACTAGGCATTTTTTTCCTTCTACAAGAAGTTTATCAATGGTTCATTTTCAATTTATTTTAAAATTTGAAATTTGGTGTGAAAAAATAAATAAATAATAATAAGTATTTTGCAACAAAAAGTAGTATCATAGCTAGAAAATTTTTCTGGATGATGACTTGAAAATTGAAGAAATAATAATTATTTTATAAAATAAATAAAAAAATTTATAAAATTATCTCAAATGAACCTGATTTCTTACTTATTTTTTATGTATAATTTAGATGAGATATTATTATTGACTATATTTGTTGATAACTTAGAAATTAACAAAACCCCACTTTTGACAAAAACCCGGGTGGGTTTTTGTTGGTGGACTCGCCCAGAAAAACCCGGGCGGGTTTTTCTGGGCTGGGCCCACCTTTGCCAACCCTGGCTACATATCTGAGTTTATGCTTTCAGTCTTCCTTAACATCTCTAAAAATATCATTTCTTTGCATTTTTAACATAGAATTAAGATAATTATATTAATATATATATATTAGCTAAAAAATCAAATTTTATTATAAAAAAAGAACTTCTTGGAAATAGAAATGAGCGATGAGGTTTTTACATAAAATAAATTATGAGATTACCAAATCCAAGCTAATAAAACATTTGTTTTGTTTTGAAACAACACACAACTTCAACTTTTTCAGCACACAACTCTGCTGCTTGCTTTTCTTTAATTAGTAGCCCGAAATTTAATTTCTTGATTAGAAATTCAAATTTAGCATGCTAGTTATTATCTAGCTATTTAGCGAAGTTATGAGAAATTGAAGCACCAAAAAAATAAATAAATAAAATAATAATAATTAATTAACTTAATTTCTGCAGTGTTAATTTTTCTTATTTTAATAACTTACAACCACATAATTATGAAGCAATTGTACTAAAACTCATTGCTTTTCATTTTTTAAGAACAAAAATATTCAGTATATGGCTAAAACCTATGATTTTTGCTTTTTAATAATTCTGAAACGTGAGAGTTAGTTCGGTAACATATTCGCTGTTTTTCAATGTTACCGCTCTGACAAACCGACAAAGTTTTTTTTTTTATTTCCGAGTTGATCGCGCTAAACCAAAATCAAACACGTGGTTTTTTTACTTGCAATATAGGACTATACTTATATATAAAATAACTTTTAAAATAATAAAAACTGCGCAATTTAGCTCGTGTTACCGATCTGATGACTTAAATGACACACATTTTATAAATCACTTTAAAAAATCTTACCTGCAATTTTAGATTCAGAAATGCAAATTTTTAATTACGATGCGATAAAACATCACACCAGGTACTCAGTATCACGTGGTATCGGTGCAGAAAATGATTTTGGGAGCCTAAATATAGATCGGAAGTTATTGTTACCGCTCTGAAGCGGAACTGAGGGACACGCCTATTTCGCATTTCCTAGAAAATCAGAAATCGATTAAAACAAAAATGAAGTAAAATATTAACAAAGGGGTAAAAATAGAATCTTTTTTTTGTGCAAGTGCGTTTTTTTGGGAAGTTAGAAAGTGCGTTTAAGCTGTTTGCATGCTAAGCTTTGCTACTGGGGGCACGTTACCGATCTGATTTTTGAGGTATAAAACAAATATTTTCTGGAAAAAAAAAATGTTTTCTGATATTATTAGGTGAAATGAAAGCAAAACCTTGCCTTCTTTCTGGGGAAAATTATTTTTTTAACTAGTTATTGAAATACTAGTGAAAATTCACTTGTGACTCAACTTGGCACTTTTCTAAATATTAGCTCGTATCTGTCCCAGTAACACAGGGTTGCATGCTAGTCGTTGGTATGAAGCAAGTAAGAGTTTGGTTGTCACCTGACATTCCCGTCGAATTTCAATAAAATCTTATTTATCGTTCCTTTTTGGCCAGAAACGGTTTGTGTTACTAGAGTTGACTGCGATTAGGTGAATAGTAACTAAAGATCGGATTTTTTTTTTTCCATCAAGCATAATGCAGACCTATGTTATGTGATAATAAAGAAACTGACAGGTTTGAGTGAGGTTTTGTCGCCTTCTGAAAGGGATGAATAAGCGAAAGCAATTAAATGAAAAAAAGAATTATGTTTTCTTATTTTTTGCATTCACACTTTAAAGGGTATATAAACCAGTGAATGAACGCTCCCAGGAATGAACACCTCGTAATTTTCTTTAAAAAATGAGTTTTTTAACCATTTTTCTTAGATGAATCAGCAGTAGGCATGTCATTTTACACATTTCTAAAAAGAAAATGGCTAGAAAAAGCTGCGTTTGTGTTTTCTTTTGTTTGGGGTGTTCATTCACTGGGTCAAGGCACTTTTTTTCTCCTTTCAACACTCCAAAAAAGCTGATCCAGAACCATAAAGATTAGCACAATGTTTTTAAAAAAATACATATATCACCTACAATGTTTTTAGTGTCATGTGTCAAATGCTACATTTTTAACGATGCTATTAATTTTAGAAAACAAAATTTCGCTTAAGGGTTCATTCACTGGTTTATATATACTCATATTAAAACACGCACTTTTTTCAATCTGACTTTATCTCACGTAAAAACAATGCACAAGAAAAGTACTGAACATAAAATATTTTGAATAAAAACTGCAAATGAGCGAAACATAATTGTTTTGGAAGAGGGGAAAAAAATATATCGTTCACTGTCATTTTTGCCTGATTTTGGCAACCCTACAACGAAACTGATTGGCTGTACTCTTGGCGAATTATCGTTTTCACTGCAAGTTATGCTCAATTTCTTTTGGAAATTGGCAACATATATTTTGCCTTTTTAATCTGTAGAACTTCGATAATTTCTTTGAAATTTTGCATTGAGGAATGTTTTAAAATATTTCGAGATTTGCTGTTGTCAGAATTTTCATTGTTATATGATTTCAATTATAAATTACTTTATGTAGCTTTTTAAATATTTCACGCTTTACCTACTTTAAATTACACATTTAAAAATTAGTTATTTCATGTCTTTTTGATTATTATTTTGTATTCTTTTCACAGTAAGTACTTTTCTTTACCTTCTAAAATTTCATTTTTAATTTAAAAATTAATAATTATCCTAATGACTGATTCAGTCAGAGTTTTGAGTTAAAAAAATACAGTAACGATAACATTGTTTTAATGATTAATTTTAAGTTTTAACTGGACTTCTGATGTATTTAGACTTTTTCCATTTAGGAGTACTTCAGCAATTTTTCCAAGCTCTAATGTAATTTTTAAAGCACTTTTTATCGTTTTCGAATTTAGTTAGGAATCTACGCAACATTTTAATGTAGCTTTTAATGTCTCTAATACTCTACTTTATGCATTTGGGGAGTATTTTTAATTTTAATGGAGGTTTAATGTGGATTATTTGATTTCGAACATTAATTTACACATCAACAGAAATTTCAGCACCACTTTGTTGATTTTTTAATAAGCATGCGAAGCTCCGCACCTTTTCTTCGCCTCAATTGTCATTGGAGGATTTCCTTTGTTTACATTGAAAGTGAAAGAAAAATGCCTGCTTTGGGAGTCGTAAGTTCCAAGTTTGTCTGTTTTTTCAAAAAATATGCCTCTACGACCCGGCTACGTAATTCTACCGTGGCGCCTATGTGTTCATTTGTTTAAAAAAACCATGCACATTTGTAAATATTTTTGCTCGTTGCATGCTTGTGTCTTTAAACAGAAGAAAAATATTACTTTTTTTTTGTTGTTTTTTGTTGGAGTATCATTATCTCTTTCTTTACTAACTAAGAATAGATTATTTACTTTGTTTGTTCTGCATAGATTTTTTTCAAAATGGCTACTGAAAGTGCAAAAGTGGCTATACCATTTCTTATGACTCAGGTAGGTAGTGGCCACTATTTAGAATTTCCATCAATTTCACGAGAAAAATCACTGAATTTGTCGAAAATCGGAACATTTTTCACAAAGCCTTAACGCAGATACACTGTAAAAATGAATGTTGCTTTTACAGTATAATGCAGCTAATTTTATGGTAATAAACTGTAAAATTTTCTAATTTTACCCTAATGAACTGTAAAATTGCTAATTTTATAATTTATTATAATGCATTTTACAGTTTTAAACTGTAACCTCTGGTGCCAGTATTATGCTGTTGTTTTTTCAGTATAATGCAGCTAAACTTTACGGCAATAAACTGTAAAATGGCTGACTTTACACTATGAAACTGCAAAATTGCTAGTTTTGCAGTTTATTACTGTACATTTTACAGTTTCAAACTGGAACCTCTGCTGCCAGTATTATGCTGTAAAAACAGCAGTTCATTTTTTGCAGTGCAATGCCAGCTTCGGCGAAAATTCGGTGAGATTTTGAGGATGCGTTTCTAAGAGTGCAGTGTTCTTATCCCCTGATTAATGCGCCCATATATGTAGGGCATTAGTGTTCTCTGAAAGCGAGAGTCGCAAGAAGAAGGCCTCCTCGTGTGGAATCACTTTTCTTGGAAGGAAAGCCGGCGAGATGTCTTATTTATCAGGCACTTCCTCAACCGCTGCAGCAGCACCGAGAGAGCCTCTTTTTCTTCTGCCTCGCCGCGAACAAAGCAACATATAATTGTCAACGAGGAAAAGAGGAATGATCAATCAAAAGGACTTACTTGCGCTATCATAGGGCTCCATTCGGTGCTTTATTTATTGTGCCACTTCTAATGGAAAGGGAAATTGCTCGGCCAAAGGGGAAAATTACCGCTTATTTAATGCGCAAAGAAAAAGGAATCCATTCATTGTCGTCGTCTTTTTAAACATTCAACAGACGGCATTTCCTTGTGTGTTTTAGTGCTTTTCAATACGAGATCCTTAATTTCTCGCGTTGATTCTGAATTTTATTGAAGTGAGAGTTTTTTTTTTTTAATTTTATGCGAGGGCTTTGAAATTCTGATCCGCAATCTTTTCGTGTGACGGAAGTGACGTAGTTGCTTTTCAATTGTTGCCAAAAAATAATAGTAATCATAAAGTTGAAATACTTCCGCTTTTTATTTTTTTCCAAAAGCAATGAAGCAGCATCATCACAATTACAGTTTATTACTGTGCATTTTGCAGTTTTAAACTCGAACCTTTGCTGCCAGTATTATACTGAAAAAACACCAGTTTATTTTTTGCATTGTAGATAAGGTGGCAGGCACATTATTTAAAGATTTGCAGAAGCGCCATACCAATTCTAAACACTTAAAAAAAATTAAGTCTTAGAACCAATCAGGACGACCGTGGTGATTTCACTACCCAAAAATAAATTTTGCGGATGCTGCGGCAAAAATATTGCGGTATGAAGCATCTCCCTGGAACGAAGCCAAAAAAACAGACATAATTAATAATTTGAAATCCCATGCCAAAAGAACAATTAAAAAGGAATTAATTTTCCTCGGTTCACTCTCAAATCTGGTCCATCTTAGATTCATGAAGGGAGAAAAAAAAAGGCTCACCAGTGTAGCAGCACGTGACACAACTCTAGAAAACAACCAGCCCCGACGTGCTTCCCGAGAAAGACATCAGAAATAATTGGTATCTTAATAATAATTGATGTCATTGCGGGCAAAACATTAAGTGATTCATAGACCTCTTGTATCAAATCTCTTTTATCATTATCGACGTTTTGCATTGACGTCAATTTTTAAAATTACTGAATCTTGTCACGTAGCTATGCCACATTTACGTCTCCATGTATTTTGCATAGAGTAATCCAATCGTAGAGTAATATCATCACAGAGTTTCAGTGTAAAGTTTTTTGAAATTACAGTGAACTCTCACTTATACGCCGCCTCAATTATGCGCCCTTTTCACTTATACGACGGTTTTAAATGGTCCCAGCACACTCCATATAGCAAAATAATGATAGCATCATTCGTTTATGCGTCGCTGTAAAGATACATATTTCACTTATGCGCCTAATTTTCCCTAAAATGTGAAAAAAATATTTTATTTTCTTTAAAAAATAAGCATTTTTCTTCATTTCCCTCCTTAAATTGTCGCCTTTATTGCTCACGGAAAGCATTTTTTCGGCATGAACCAGAGTTCGGAGAGTGCCAATTATCTATTATGCTTCCTTCTAAAAGGAATAGTTTGAAATTAGGTATGCTACAACTTTTGTTTTCTCTTTATCATTGTAATTAGGTTACAGTAGTTCACAGACGGATATAATATGTCCCTTTTCTATAGAAACATTCTTATTCATTCCCTATGTTGCGTTTTAGTCCTTTGAACAGGTTTGTTCACTTATACGTCTCTCTCACTTATGAGCCTTTTTCTGTTTGTCCCTTGGGCCGGCGCATAAGTGAGAGTTCACTGTAAATGATTTACTTTGGTTAGGTTTGTGTGTAGCCGAATTTCTTAATGCTCAACGGAAGGAGGTAGTTGAATAATTGCTTTTTGTTTGATTTGATTTCTCATCAGGTTTTCAAAATTGCTTTCTTCAAGACTACTGCAATATTCGGGGTTTTTTTTTTATTGAAGAGCTCCTGAGAATTTCTATGAGAAAAAGTTTTTAAAAAACTACTATTATTTGTCAACTGGCACCCGAAATGGTTATTATTAATGATACGTTTTATTTATTTTTTTTATAACTATTAGGTATTAGACGTTTTTAGGAAAGGTGCTCAGAATTTTATCCTTATTCCCTAATAAGTTGATATTGCTTTACACTTTTTGTGTTGCTCTTTATTTTAAATGTCATAACAACGAAATTAAGACCGTATTTTATTATTAGTTTTTGTGTCGTCTACAATTTTTTACTATCAGGTCTCCGAGACCAGACTTAATGAGCCTAAGTCAGTCACTTCTCGGTGTAATGAGAAATACAATGGAGGTGGCTCTCTTCGTAACTAAAATGTCTGTGGAATCACTATTGCAAAGAAATGAATTGAGACCACCAACTTCTTTGAGAAGAAGTGGTGGTTTTTCTTCCAAACGTAAAAGGTCTATGCAGGGTTCCCTTTTTCAGTTTGGTCGCCTCCTTCTGTTAAAACTTATCAGACTTATACTACTGAGATTCAGGGTCAGGTCCTTAGTTGATGACTGGGTTGACATACTTTCTTGTGGTGTGGTTTCCTGAGTGTATTGGAATCACTATTGCACATGAATGAATTGAGGTGGGTAATGGCGGTGGCCATCTCTCCGTAACTAAAGGTCTATGGAATCACTATTGCAAAGGAAGGAATTGAAACCACCACTTTCTTTTAGAAGAAATTGGTTCTTTCTTTTTCCGAACCTAAAAGGTCTATGAATGGTCCCCTTCCTCAGTTTGATCGCTGGGCTCCTCTCTCTCATAAAACTTATCAGACTTATACTACTGAGATTCAGGGTCAGGTTCTTAGTTTCTGACCGGGTTGACATATCTTCTTGTCGTCCCTGAGTGTATGAAATCCCTATTGCAGATGAATCGAGAAGGCAGTTGCGGTGGCTTTCTCTCCGGGATTGAAAGTCTATGGAATCCCTATTGCAGATGAAAGAATTGAGGAGGGTAATGGCGGTGACGATCTCTCCGTAGCTAATGGTCAACGGAATCACAATTGCAGATGAATGAAGTCAAAAGGGTTATGGCGATGGCTCTCTGTGCGTAACTAAAAGGCTGATGGAATCACTATTGCTGATTGATGAATTCAAAAGGGTAATGGCGTTGCTCTCTCTCCACAAGTAAAAGGTCAATGCAACCACTATTGCAGACAAATGAAGTCAGAAGGATAATGGCAGTGGCCCTCTCCAGGGGTGCACACGGGGGGGGGGGGGGATTGTGGCTCAAGTTGCGCCGTAAAAAAAATAAATTGGTGAGGGGGATATTTTAAACTAATTTAATTATTTATTTAAATTATTTATTAATTTATTTTTAATTCAAATTATTTCTTTTATTTATTTATTATTATTTATTTATTTTGTGTGCGTGTGTGGGTGCTTGGAATGTCTGGAATTGAAAAAAAGCGATTCTATTCTGCGCATAGTTCGAACTTAAAAAAAAAAAAAGTATATATATATATATATATATATATATATATATATATATATATATATATATATATATATATATATATATATATATATATATATATATAGTTATAGAAAAAAATATTTAAAACAATATATTTAAACAAATTAATAAATTATCTTTTTCAAAAATAAATTTCATAGAAAAGAGGGATAAAAATAAAAAGCACAAGAGGGTTGTGAAAAATATGAAGGGGGGGGGGGGGTTGCGCCGTTGAGCTTGGAGGGACTGGACACTAGGGTGTATCGAAAAAAACTTTTTTTCGAAATTCAATTTACTAAGTTGATAAAAAGTTGCCCCTACCTACCCACATATTCCTCAAAAAATTTCAGTCTAATCAGAAATTGTTTAGGTGTTCCGCACGAGGCCTGAAGTTTATGAATTTCTTCAAAAATTTGATTTTTTTCTATTTTTTTTTAATATTAAGAATAAATGTTAAAAATAATTCAAGTTGAAAAATGTACACCGCAAAGTCGGAGGACAAAATTAGGTTTAAAAAAAAGTATATTAAACAACATTTAAATCTCCCACATTTATTCTGAACTTACGTAATTTTCGCCAAAACTAGCATTTTACAAGGCCATGCGGCTTGGTTAAAAACTTGTTTATGAATGTGGAATCTAACTGAATTAACACTTGAAACTGGGATTCATTTGTGATTTATGTGAAGTAAAAAGTAAAATAATATAAACAGAATCTAAGCCCCTCGCCACACAGTGCCCGCGTTCTATCGGGGCCCCCGTGATGGTAAACGAAATACAGCTCCACTAGCGTAGCTGCTTTAGGATGGCAGAATAACATATCTTTGGTTAAGGAAACAGACTCTAAATTTTTCGGACATGGTGCTCCAGTAAATGGCCCAGGAAAAGAAATTGTAGCTTCAGTTTCACGATTTATGAAAAAAAAAGTTTTATTGATAAAGAACATAAAAGCTATCGGTTGTGATGGCACATCAGTTAACACGGGAAAATCAAATGATGCTATTAGACTTCCAGAAAAGTCTTTAGAACCCTCACTACAAGCCGTGGTATATTTTCTTCATTTAATGAATTAACACTTAGCGGTTAGAGAGTTAGCGGTGGCTCTTGATAGGCCGACTACTGGACAAAATTCTTTTAGTTGACCTATTGGAGAATTCTAACAATATTGCTAAGATCTACCAATCATGAACTTTAAGAAAATAGAACGCATTTTACCAGAAGTTGATGTCAACCCAGGTAGCACAAATAACTTTTAAACGTTTTATAAACGTTTTTAAGCGGTTGTTTCAACGTTAATAACTATTTTACAACCTTTAAAAAACGAAGTGTGCTACTTGGGAAAGAATTGATTCAAAAATACTTATGGGATGTGTCAAAAGCTGTAATGTCTGGCAAATGTTCTCAAAATGTAGCAGAAAGGAACCCTGCAAGCTTTTTTCCCAGGCAAGATGAGTTCTTTACAATGTGGAATGGATAACATTTTGGAGATTTGAATCCAAATTCTTGTTGCAATCTATGGTCTTAAAAAATGCTTAATTGCATGAATAATTTTATGCTGAGATTTGATTGTGAAAAAGCAGAGAGCATAAACCTTTATTATAAATTATGCTAGTTTATTTAACTCTGAACTTGGATCACTACCTGCGATGTATAGCCTCAAAACTTTGCCATCGTGAGCCATCTTACATGGGAAAAGTTTGCAGGGTTCCTTTCTGCTAAATTTTAAGAACATTTGCCAGACATTACAGCTTTTGACACATCCCATAAGTATTTTTGACTCAATTCTTTGACGTCAACTTCTGGTAAAACGCGTTTTATTTTCTTAAAATTCATGACTGGTAGATCTTACCAATATTGTTAGAATTCTCCAATAGTTCAACTAAAAGAATTTTGTCCAGTAGTCGGTTTATCAAGAGCCCCCGTTAACTTTCTAAGTGGTAATTCATTAAATGAAGAAAACATACCATAGCTTGTAGTGAGGGTTCTAAAGACTTTTCTGGAAGTCTAATAGCATCATTTGATTTTCCAGTTTTAACTGATGTGCCATCACAACCGATAGTTTTTATGTTCTTTATCAATAAAACTTTTTTTTTCTATAAATCGTGAAACTAAAGCTACAATTTCTTTTCTTGGGCCATTTACTGGAGAACCATGTCCGAAATATTTAGAGTCTGTTTCCTCAACCAAAGATAGATGTTCTTCTGCCATCCTAAAGCAGCTACGCTAGCGGAGTTGTACTTCGTTTACCATCACGGGGCCCCGATAGAAACGCGGGCACTGTGTGACGAGGGGCTTAGATTCCGTTTATAGTTTATATTATTTTACTTTTTACTCCACATTAATCACAGATGAGTCCCAGTTTCAAGTGTTATTTCAGTTAGATTCCACATTCATAAACAAGTTTCTAACCAAGCCGCATAGACTTGTAAAATGCTAGTTTTGGTGAAAATTACGTAAGTTCAGAATAAACGTGGGAGATTTAAATGTTGTTTAATATACTCTTTTTCAAACCCAATTTTGTCCTCCGACTTTGCGGTACACATTTTTCAACTTGAATTATTTTTAACATTTATTCTTAATATTTAAAAAAAAATTTTAAAAAATCATATTTTTGAAGAAATTCACAAACTTCAGGCCTCGTGCGGAACACCTAAACAATTTCTGATTAGACTGAAATTTTTTGTGGAATATGTGGGTAGGTAGGGGCAACTTTTTATCAACTTAGTAAATTGAATTTCGAAAAAAAGTTTTTTTCGATACACCCTACTGGACACCCCTGGCTCTCTCTCAATAAGTAAGAGGTCTATAGAACCACTATTGCTGACAGATGAATCATCCGGCAGTCTCGAAAGAATCGCAGTGGAGTTTTCCATCCTCCTTTTGGGAAGAGGAGAGAAAACCTCCGAAGTGGTTTTCTTCCTCGCTAAGAGAGAGAGAGAGGAATTGTTCTTCGCGGACGAGGAAGGAGAGAGAGAGAGCCGGGAAGAGAGGACGGGCAATTAATGCGACACTTTGAAGGACACCCTTTGTGACGTCAGGGGAAGACAAACAAGAGAGACACATGTTCCGGAGAAAGTCAACCCCGGCCTTTGTTTGAGGAGGGGGAGCGAGCACCAATTGAGTCCTCTCGCTTCCCACGGTCACTCATCGCTCTTCGTGTATTCCAACCCGTCAGTCACTGCCGACGAATGGGAGGCAACTATCCACTCATCTGTGCCCCCTTACCGGTTGGTTCTTACAAAGTAAAAAATGAATGTTGTTTTTACAGTATAATACAGCTAATTTTATGATAATAAACTGTAAAACTTGCTAATATTACAGTAATAAACTGTGAAATTGCATAGTAATGAACTGTAAAATTACTAATTTAATAGATTATTATCGTGCATTTTACTGTTTTAAACTAGAAGCTCTGCTGCCAGTATTATACTGTTGTTTTTACAGTATGATACAGCTAAATTTTACGACAATAAACTTAAAAATCGCTAACTTTACAGTAAGAAACTGTAAATTGCTAGTTTTACAGTTTATTTGCTGTGCATTTTACAGTTTTAAATTAAACCTTGACTGCCAGTATTATACTGTAAAAACAACAGTTCATTTTTTGCAGTGTACTACTGAAGTTTTAAGTTTAAACATTGTTCAAAAAACGAGTACAGTTTCGGGGGGGGGGGCATCAGGCATTTCTTTGAATGTTCAAAAAGAAGGGGAAAAAATAGAGACGACAAAATCAAACTTGGCAATATTATCTTTTGAAACATTTAAGGAACGTAAATGCAAATCTTGAAACTATTTTATTTCTCATTTCTTTCCTTAGAAACTATTATCTTTCTCTTTTCTTTACTTAGAAAACCTTTGCTTTGTACTTAAAATAAATAAACAAACTCGAAAATGATAATATTTAATAGTCACACTTCCAAATGAGTAAATGACTCCAGAAGTATGTGGCATACTTCAGAATTGTATTTCTTTAAAAACCTTGATATACATTTCTTTTTTAACTTTACGGAAAATAATAGCAACTTATAAGGAAGTTAACAGACACATCTCAGAGATTTATGATATTATCTGAAAAAAATAATCAATACTAACTACTGTTAAATGATTAAGTTTAAGTAATTAGATTTTTTTTTCGTCTTATTTCATCATGAATGTATTAAAGATCAATTTTATGAAAGTAATTATTTCAAATGATTTTCTATATAGTTAATTTTACTTTAACTACTAGTTTTATCAAAGCAAAAGTTACTAACATTGGGAAGGAGTAGCGGAATTATTTATCCGACTTTAGCATTGATTCCGAATGCCAGGACCGTCATTTCTGGTAGAGGGGCGGCGGTCAGGAAGAGGCGATTGCATCCATCCCTCGCTCCATATATCATTCGGAATTAAAGTGTTACCCTGCAAAAATAAACCGTTGTTTTTATAGTATAATACTGGCAGCAAACCCTAGCAGCATAATCTCATCGGCCGATGATCGGCCATTCATCGAAACCTGTATAATTTATCATCGGCCGATGATCGGACTCGATGAGTTCTCATCGGGAATTGATCCAATATGTCTCTTTGGCCTAACAGAATCCGAGCAGCACAATCCGATGAGTTTTGCTCGAAATACGATGAGATTTGGATCAATTTACGAGCCGATGAATTTAGGATCAATTTTGGATGCTCGGCTTATTTTCATAAAGAAAGTTGATCGGAAGGATATTGCTTTCCGATGAAAAATAGCTCATCGAAAACCGCGCTCGGATACTGATCGGAACGATGTCATCGTGCGTTATGGGATCAGTTTACGAGGAGTTCGATGATCGGCAGAGCAAAATTCGATGAGTTGATGCTACTTGGGAAGGTTCCAGTTTAAAATTGTAAAATGGACGGTAATAAACTGTAAAGCTAATAGTTTTAGTTTCTTACTGTGAAGTTAAAAATTTTACAGCTTATTGCCGTAAAATTTAGCTCTATTATATTGTAGAAACAACAGTATAATGCTGGCGGCAGAGGTTCCAATTTAAAACCGTAAAATGCACAGTAATAAACTACAAAATTAGCAGTTTTACAGTTTATTACCGTAAAATTGGCAATTTACAGTTTATTACTGAAAAATCAGCAATTTTAGTTTATTACTGTAAAGTTGGCCATTTTTAGAATTTACTAGCGATACCCGCACGGCTTTGCCCGTGGTATAAAATGAAAAGTTCATTTGTAAAATAATTGATATAGCAGAAAAAAACACTATTTTAGTTATAATTCAACTATAATTCCTTCAAAGTATGATATAAAAATCTGGTATGGACCCCACACTACTTCCTTTTACGTGTAAATTTCTTAGTAGATGCCTTAAGTGTTAAAATAGTGCTTGGAGTGAGCAAGATTACAGTTCAAGCATTTACATCCCTAGTTTGCCACGAAACAATGCAAAAAAATGTTTTACAATGATTAATCTACTAAATATCACCGATTTTAACATCATCCAGTGGATTTTTCGGAAAATGTCGCCAATAGCGCCAAATTGAACCCAAATCAGAAAAAAAAAAAATCGCCACATTTGTCACCAACTTGGCGTCAAACACTTGGTCGCGCCAATTCATATCACTTTTGTCTGCATTGAAATTAACACTGATTTACCCCATAAAAGGAGTAAAACACCCCCTTGGGGACATTCGAATGCAACAGAACCAACTCACAGAAACCAACAGACATCTTACCAAAGTTTAAAAGAAGAAGAAAGTTTTCTTATCTAACTTCAAAAACAAAATAACACATTTTCCGAAATGACACGCTTTAGAAAGAACGTTGAAATATCGCAATTTATACGATATTATTGAAGGTTCTTGGCGCTATTTAAAAAGTCGCCAATTTAGTAGCTAATTTGGGATACCTTGGATAATTCTGAACCCCTATCCCTTCCATAAATAAAGAAACTTACGTATTATCACTTTTGTGAAAGAGAAATTGTCGCCAAATGTTGAGGTATTCTCTATGAAGCTGATTACTTTTTGGCAATCTGAAATCAATTTGAATATTATATTTGGCGCTAAAAGTACACCATTCCTTAAGGCGTTAAAATAATTTCCAACATTGCGGTATATCATAGCAAATAGTTTGGACATGAAAACGAACCATTGATTGGATGTTTGGCGAGAAAATATAGTAACATACTTTGATTGAAAACAGCAATAGGTATAAAGAACAAAATAGTGTTCGCGTGGAAAATAATGCATGACATCTAAGCCTCTACAAATCTAAAGGAGTTCCGAAATATGAAACTGAATCTCATTTGCTTTTAAAAAAAGATTAATCTGTTAATCAAATACCTTTTTTATTTTTTATACTTGAGATAGTTATTGGGAAAACTTCCATTATTGAGGGCTCTTGGCGCGATTCAAAAGATCGCCAAATTTACGGTAGCAAGCAATTCCAACTATCTGCCAGAGAGTTGAGTTGATACACTAAATACTCGATTGGATTGATGAAAGCCTTCGAAAATGGCGTTTTAAATTGAAATTACAGAGACAGAATCAGGTCTAAAATTGAGATAAAAAAATAACTACTCATCGGATTTTGTTGAAACTGGTCTCTAAACCTTCCCAGTACCAAAAGGAACAAACGGTGAAAATTTCAGGCAAATCTCCCGGGTAGTTTCTGAGATCTTAGGGAACACACATATATACACATTTACCAACATTCATTTTTATATATATCTATATCTATAAAAATGAGTGTATGTATATATATATACTTGTTCTCTATACAAATCCACAGTTTGCGTCAGATTTTCATCAAACTTGACACAGAGGTTCCTTGATGCCCTAGAATTCTCATAGGCGGGGTCTTGAAATTTTAAAAAATCTAAAAAGCTCAAATTTAAATTTTTTGTCAAAAAATGACCCTTTTATAGGAATCTAGCCTATTTATATTGTAATCGAGATAGGTCTTTTAGTATTCAAATTGATGAAATTTAAGATTTTTAAATATTAATATTTTCCAACAATGATTACGATTAAAGTAATGAATTTTCAATTTAAGGCTCACCTATTTCCTTTTAGCATTGAAATAAGTAAAAAACAATCATAATTCATGTGGACTTTATAAAAAGAACCACGGATTTGAATTTCAAATTTGCAATGCGACAACAGTTGCGTCTGTAATGGAGATAAGCCTTCAGAACGAGAAACAGATTTATTTCAGACAGATTTATTGGATTGAGTTATAATAATTTTTACTTTGTAGGTGGGAACAGTTAATAGAGAAAAGTTAATATTTTGAATTTGGCGGGTGAATTTGATGCAATTTTTTCACTTCCATGTGCATATATTTCATGCCAGTGGACGCGGCAAAGCACAGACAACATTTCTCTTTAATTTTCACCTTTTGATAAGACTATTTTTCTGTAAACGTTTAACTTTCTGTAATATTTTAGTTTTTTTCAAAGTTTGTACCTAAGAGACTGATTGATGCAAATTATTTTATACCCATATGAATAGAACTCTTTCAAACTTATTTTCCCTGAATGCTATGTTGTATTAATAAGCACCCGGGCAACGCCGGGTATTAAGCTAGTAGATTACTATAAAATTAGCTATATTATACTGTAAAAACAACATTCAGTTGTTTCAATGTACATATGGATGTGTTTTTTTTTTTTTTTTTTTTTGTGTTCCGATATAATATACATCATTATCCTGCCCTTTCGCCCCCTCCCCTCCTATCCCTGAAAAAATGTGAAATGACAGGCCTGCTGAATTCCTTTTGCATAAGTATAATGTATGAATAACAAATTTGTACGATTTGTAATTTATTTTTCATGCAGCTATTTAGCCTTCACCATTCCTTCTTTCTTCTTCAAATGACTTTATTTTCCTATGATAATTACATATGCGTAAATATGTAAGGTGTCAATGATTTGAATCTGATTTTAATGATGAATTAATCAATTGGTTAGAATTTTTTGAAACTTTTGATTAGAATCAATTTTTAACTTAAACACTAAAAAATCTTTAAAAAACCTAAATCTCACGGTTTTGTCTGTGCTTCAGTAAGCTTTAAAACTTGTTGCGAAAGTCCTTGTATGTGTGGTCTGCACTTCTGTTACACTCCAGAATTTATCTATTTTTGACAAAATACTTTGAAATAAGTATGCATGTCAAAGAAAAAAAATCTGTCAGCTAAAGATTTATTTACTTTTTTTTGTATTAATAGACATTTATTTAAATATGAGTTGACTCATATGCATTTTCACTAAAATTTGTTTTGCATCACATTATATAGGTTTTGAAGGGTATTAATATTTTCAATGTAATGACATAAAAGAATATCAATTTAAAGTTTGCTTCATGATGTAAATTTGTTAATAAATCTGTTCAAAAATGCAGAAAATCCGATTTAAATTTAAAAAAAAGATTTTTTTTTTTTTTTTGCATTTCGTACAAATGTAGGTTGAGTATCTCATTTTTGTCTTGCTAGAAAGCTAGGTTGAGTATCTCATTTTTGTCTTGCTAGAAAGCTTAATTTTGCTTTAAATTTTTTAGATTGTCAGTTTGGCAACTTCAGTTATGAGCTTGAAGAACGATGGAGACCAGATTTAGGACCTCCTTTCGGAATGCTCTATTGCATGAGGTGCGAATGCATGCCTGTAAGTAACTCTTTATTTCTTTCGTTATCCAGATTATTGCTTTTTTTTCTACTTCTCCAAATTTTAATTGAAACTACACTGCAAAAAATAAACTGTTGTTTTTACAGTGTAATATTAACAGCCGAGGTTCCAGTTTAAAACTATACAAGGCACAGTAATAAACTGTAAAACTAGCAGTTTTACAGTTTCTTACTGTAAAGTTAGCAATTTTACAGTTTATTGCCGTAAAATTTAGCTGTATTATACTGCAAAAACAACAGTATAATACTGGCAGCAGAGCAGAGGTTCCAGTTTAAAACTGTAAAATTCACGGTAAATTAGCAATTATGCTGTTTATGATTGTAAAACTAGCAATTTTAGAGTTAAGTACTGTAAAAGTAGAAATCTTACAGTTTATTACTATAAAAATAGCAATTTTTACAGCTCATTTTCATAAAATTAGCTGTATTATACTGAAAAAACTATTCAATTTTAGTGTATACTGATTACCGCCAATGCGGGGAATGTGTGTGAAACAAAAAATGTTAGGGAAAGGAGAAGTGAAATCATGTTGTCTGCTGTAGGTTAGTTATTTTTTGGTGAGGGTTGAGTCATACATTGACACAGAAAACAGTTGCAGTTATGGGACCTATTGAACTAGATCATGTTACAGACGGAAATAATGATGAAGCAGAAAATATTGTGAATACAAAACGTCGAAATCACGGTTAGTTTTCCTTTAAAAAAAATTGAGTTTTTGTACTCATTGACATTTTTATTTCTCGCCATTAAGTTGCTTGTTCGAGTCATTTAATAGTTATCATTTTTGTGCAACAATTAAAGCAATTTTTCCCCCTCTTTACTCCATTACATCGGTTAATCCAAATAACCGTGATACAAACAGTCAGTGGTTGTTTTCTATAAAAGCAGACAAATGCAGAGTTTACATCTAATCCAAGCAATATAAAAGTTTAAATCACTTTTTTACAAAAGGGGATTTGTGGTTATAAAAACATTTGTCTCGAAAAATCAAGTTTATGAATTTCGTTGATTCATAAATTCATTTAAAGAATGGAATGTATAGTTGGAATTTTTCTAATTCTTAACTTGATTCATGTATTGTATACTGTTATGTTGGTTTGAATTTTTAACTCGTTGTTTCATGTGTAATGTATGATGGAATATTTAGTTTGAACTTCTTTACTTCGTCGATTGATTCATACATAATGTATACAATATGTAGTTTGCATTTCTCTAATTCGTAGATTGATTCATACAATGAAATAATTAAGTTGAACTTCTTTAACCGTAGACATATTCATATAATTGAATAATTTCTAATGCAAAAATTTCTCTTTTTAATACGATTTATTAGCTTCACATGTGGGTTTGTTTGTTTGTATGTATGTAACTCTGAATAAAAGATAAAATTCACGTTCTTTGCTTATTAATATAAAAGTAATGTATTTAATACTAATACTAAAGGCTAATTATTTCATTAACGAGCTAATTCCACTGATTGGCGTCGAAAATCTCCAGCAATTATTGTATCGAAACTACTGTGCTCGGAAAAGGAGCACGAAATGCAGCTTTTCCATTAATTATACCCTCATTTGCCGCTCTCGCCAACTCTTCAGCCGCATCTTAATAGTCCCTTTTAGCCATTTGACATTTATTGTTCGCCATGATTTAATGCATCGTATAAATTATAATTTAATGGTTGCAACATTGTATTCTTTGCTAGTTACAGTGAAGCCGTTTTCCGTGCATTATCAGATCGAGTCGTGAAAGATCGCCATCGGGCTGGTGGATACGTCTCCTGCTATCAGATTGTGCAGAACAGGTGCTGGTTATCTAGTGGAGTAGAGTCGTTTTTTTCCCCAAGACGTGGAAAAGAGTTGTCATTAGAAAAAGTCTTCCAGAAACTCTCTCGAGTCTTTCGAGCGCTTTCTCTCAGCGTCGCTCGTGTTTATTTTTAAAAGCCCATCATGCCTAAGTACGTCGCTTAATAGCGTAGCTGATACACATCAGCCAGTTGTCAACGATAGTATCGGCCCTCCTTCCTCCGTGGAGGGAAATAAAATAGAACGAGCCCTTTTCCCCGGCATCACCTGTTACAGAGTGCTGCTCTGGAAATAGACAAAATGGCTGAAGACAAAAGGAAGGTTTCATGCCATCCGCGGAATCCCTTCCACCTTTCTCCGAGATTCACTTGTTGTCATTTTTTCGGGCTATGCGTAGATGTTTTGTCTCGAGAACCGGGAAGCCGTTCTTGACCTTCCCAGACGTGGAACAGCTCTCGAGCGGTCCAATTTGTCGGCGTTCCAACATTCAATTGTTGCCGGAGAGGGCGTGTCTGGAGGTGCCAGAATTAGCACACGCGCCCGGTCCTCATCCTCCTCGAGAGTGACAACAGCGACTTGTTATGGTCATTCTTTTCGGCTCTGTGGGGTTACGTAAATATTCACATCTCTACAGAGTCATTCCATAGTGACTAACGTAATATTCTGAGCTGATTTTATAACTGCTTTTACTTGTAACTTAACGGATAAAAAGTATGATTTTTAGTTATGCTGGTGGATTTACAATGTACATGGTATCTATGTATCATTTCTGCTAAGAATTTAATACGAAATTACCGACAGTAGATATTTTTTCAACCAAACTAGCAGCGTGACTCACGTAACATTTTTGCAACCCTGAAAATAAATGCTCATGTTGTGAGCCAAAAATTTCTCAAAGTTAAGCAAGCGTTAAAAATTTAATGATATATTTGAAAAATGTGTAAAGTAGACTTTTAAAAACATAAAACATTTATTAAATCTTAATTTTTTTTTAGTCTTAAGTGTCACTTTTACTCAAGATGGAGTGTGACTAACGTAACGTGACTAACGTAACCATCGAATAACAAGCAGTAGACACACTCCAAACTATTTATTATGGCTAATCTCAGTGATAATTACAGTACTTCTTTCAATTTTTTTAAAACTTCTTATGTTGTGTGGTTTTTATTTATTTATTTATTATTATTTTTTTTTTGATACTTTTTTCACTTCGGTATTTTTTTTCTTCTGCTCAGGTTGACATTTCTATGGAATGACCCTACATGGAACCGCGCTGCTAAAAATAGACGGTTGTTTTTGCAGTATAATACTGAAAGCAGAAGTTTCAGTTTAAAATTAAAAGCGCACTAATAAACCGAAAAAACTACCTATTTTTTAGTTTATTACTGTAAAACTAGCAATTTTAGAGTTTATTACTATACAATTAACAATTTTAAAGTTTATTACCACACTGTAAAAAATGACAGTTGTTTTTCCAGTATAATGCAGCTAATTTTATAGTAATAAAACAACTAAAAATTGCTAATTTTACAGTAATCAAATATAAAATTTCTAATTTTGCAGTGCTGTAAAATTGCTAATTTTACAGTAATAAACTGTAAAATTGCTAATTTTACAGTAATGAACTGTAAAATTGCTATCGTTCTTTAACGTGCATTTTACAGTTTTAAACTGGAACCTCTGGTGCCAGTATTATACTGTTGTTTTAACGATATAATGCAGTTAAATTTTACGGCAATAAACTGTAAACTTTCTAACTTTACAGTAAGAAATTGTAAAATTACTTGTTTTACAGTTTATTACTGTGCATTTTACGGTTTTAAATTGGAACCTCGGCTGCCAGTATATTTTGTAAAAACAACTGTTCATTTTGTGCAGTGCACAAGATTAGCTGTATTATACTATAAAAACAATTCTTATTTTTACAGTGTATAAATATGAATTCATACCTCCCCCCTGTCGCAGCCGATGAGTTTTTCTTGGCGGTCTCGCTGGCGCTCAGGGTGACGCCAAGATTTGCGTTGCTTACCCTTGTAGTGTGTGCTGGGAAATGTGTTCTGTCCTTGTTTCTAATCTCTGTTTTGGAAGGATTTCAAAGAAAAATGAAAATAATTGGAAGATAACTGTTTTTGCACGGGGAGAGAAGTCGCTTTCTGCTGAGCTCATGCGTAATGCCCTTGCAACGTAGTTGTTGAATATTCCGTCTGAGTAGGGAACCCTTTGAATAATGATGGCGTAAAATACCGATGCCAAGTAATAGTAATAAGTTTTTTTGCGTGGAAACTACAATGCAAAAAATGAACTGTTTTTTTACAGTATAAAACTGGCAACCGAAGTTCCAATTTAAAACCGTAAAATGCACAGTAATAAATTATGAAACTAGCAATTTTATAGTTTCTTACTGTAAAGGTAGAAATTTTACAGTTTATTGCCGTAAAATGCAGCTGTATTATACTGTAAAAACAACATCTCAGTAGGGTCTACCTATGGACCAATTTTCGTTTGATTCCGCCGGTTACTTCCTGAGATATAGCAATCACTCCTGCGCAGAACACGTGCGATTGCTCCACCCCCCTTGGAGATATTGACAAACAAATTGAATCAGCACCTGTACTCAGTAGGGTCTATCTATGGACCAATTTTCGTTTGATTCCGCCAGTTACTTCCTGAGATATAGCAATCACCCCCGCGCAGAACACGTGCGATTGCTCCACCCCCCTTGGAGGAATTCGCTAAAAAAAGTCAGGTGCACCAGTTCACATGGTGGTACATATGTGAAAAAATTTTTGTTCGATTTCATTCAGTAGTTTTTGCTCTAGCGCGGCCACAAAAACTGGTCACACACATACAGACTCACACACACACAGACAGACAGACAGACATTTTCTAAAAATGGTCGAAATGGACTCAGCGCACCTCAAAACGTGCAAATCCGTCAAAATTCGACATTCGAAAATTTTCACGAAACCAATACTTTCTTCTATATATTAGATATAGAAGAAAGTAAAAAGTACAAGTAGCATATCATGATCAATAATTTTCTTTCTTTTTTTTTTTTTTTTTTGCTCTTTATTTTGTGTTTGTTTTTTACTGCTGCTGATTCTAATAAGAAAAATATTTTAAAACCGTATTTATTCAAAAAAAAAAAAAGAAAAAAGAATGAATTGTTCACTTAGGTCACATAACGATCTACCATACAAATAGAATTAAAGAAAATCACAGGGAATTAAAGAAAATCACCCTTACAACAACGCTATTAGATGCACAAAAATCACCCTTACAACAACGCTATTAGATGCACATGTTTCATCTTACATGTAAGAAGGGGTAAGTGCGAACCCTGGCTTAAACATAGACTGATTAATGTATTAAACCAAAATAAACTATGTGGACTAGAAGTGATTATTACTAAATAAAAACAACTTACATTTGCTCACTTGGTCTTATTAAAAGGACAAAGGAAGAATCACAGACACAACTCTCTCAATTTTCAAATCACAGTTGTTCTCAAGACACGTGGGATATCACTGATTGCGTTTCATCCATGCAAGCAAGTGCTGATCTCTAGTATTAAGAATTATCCCAAGGCAATTACCTAACATATTTAATATGTGCCAGAAGTTTTTTCCTGCTCATATTCACATAATTTAAGGTGGACGCACTTACCCCGCTAGGTAGGGAAAGTGCGTACCTTAGAATAGGTGTCATAAACCAGGTCACAAAACTTATCCTTATGGTTTATTTGACATATTATATGCTTGAAAATCTTAGTAAAGGACCTGGAAAGAAAACTAAAAAAAAAATTGTGAGTGTACAAGATTTTTCAACAGAGCAGCATCCTTGAGAACATGAACTTTGCAAAAAAGGGTACGCACTTACCAGAACTCACCCTATAATACTGGCAGCAGAGGTTCTAGTTTAAACCTGTAAAATGCATTGTAATATGCTGTTAAATTAGCATTCCTTACAGTTTATTACTGTGAAATTTGCATTATTTACAGTTTATCACTATAAAATTAGCATTCTTTACAGTTTATTACTGTAAAATTAGCATTATTTACAGTTTATTGCTATAAAATTAGCTGTATTATACTGCAAAAACAACATTCATTTTTTGCAGTGTAGAATGTGGGTTAAATCGAATATGTATTTTAATTAAATTGAAACTATATTATTGTTGGGAATACGCTTGGGGCTTAGGTTTAATCATTTCTGCGTGTTAGCAAAAGCTGATTTTTGCTCATTTGTTTATGTATTTTGAAAACTTGGTGTATTTACTTTTTACCTATCAAAGCAGTTACCTATCAAAGCATTAGTGTTTGTTTGTATTTTTAATGAAATTAATCGAACGCCCCCCTCCACCCTCCTTTTTTTCGCTGGTTGTAATTTGTATTGAAAGGTTGCATAAATATTTTTTTACCAGTAGTACTCTGTATCCGGTATAGTTTTTTAATTTTTTTTAATAAGTTAAATGAATGAAACGTGATATTTTCATTTTTTTTTTTTTTTTTGTAAAAAGAAATCCGCTAAAAACTGGAAGGTCTAAAAATCTGAAAGCTACTTTTATTTTTTTTTCCTCGGCCAGCGCTGTTGAGGAAAAACTGATACAGATGAATAAATGTAGCAAAATTTTGGGAAACAACTTAAATGAGAGAATAATAATATCTTATAAAATGCTTTTTTGAAATGAATGCTTATACAAATAGATTGTATTGATAAATATAGGAAGATACAGATAGATGAATATGGAAACAGAATAGTGAAGATATAAATCAATATTTATAATATATAGGTATATTTATAGGTACAAAAATAGACATACATAGACTGTTATTTATAGATCCTTATACGCATTAGAAATTAAGCATTTGTACGACATTTTCATTTGTAAATAATGATTTGTCTGTTTTTCAGTGTTTGAATAAATTGATATAAGGAAACAAATTAGTAAAAGTTTCAACAGTTACAGCAAAACTAAACTTATTGGGCGTTTTAAGAAAAATATTTTAACAACTTTCAGGAAAAAGAATGTCAAAGCAACAAGAATACCAGCTAATTTGTTTCGAATAAACGATGGAGCAAAAAAATAGAGCAGGTTGTTTTTCCGCCATTCCTTTCATAACTACCACAAAAACCGATGTACAGGGTTGACTGATCGTTTAGTGAGCGTTGCTTTTCGGTAACTGCTGTATTAAGTAGTGCAAAGCCTCACGTACAGAATTTAATGTGCTGATTTTCATTGAAAGACACCCATTACGAGTATCTTAAAGCTCTATGTACAAGGTAAAAGATGCTTTACTGCGACTAGCATGAGCACAAAATAAGTTGTTGTTTTTACATTATAATACTGAAAACTGAGGTTTCAGTTTAAAACTGTAAAATCGCAGTAATAAACTGTAAAACTAGGTATTTTACAATTTATTACTGTAAAAATAGCAATTTTACAGTTTATTATTGCAAAATTTTCGACGCTTCAGTTTATTACCATTAAATTAGCTGTATTATGCTGTAAAAACAACAGTGTAATACTGGCAGCAGAGGTTCCAGTTTAAAACTGTAAAATGCACAGTAATAAACTGTGAAACTAGCAATTTTAGAGTTTATTAGTGTAAACTAGCAATTTTGCAGTGTACTACTGTAAAATTAGCAGTTTTACTGTTTATCACTGTAAAAATAGCTGTATCATACTGTGAAAACATCATTCATTTTTTACAGTAAGTACCGCAAAAGCGCAAGCTTTTTCTGACGTCGATGGTGTTTTCGAAAATGAGATAAATGCTTTAGAGAAGATTCTAAAATTTGAGCAATTCTAGGTCATTCTGCATTATTAAATCTTGAAAAACAGTTATGCTCAACATTTAATCTTCTTTGAAAACCTCCAAAGCCACTCGAGGATTCATAAAATTAAGAGCCGAAGTTTAAAATGTAAAAAGTTGAGATTAATCCTTTTGAAGATCAGACGTAAGATTTCTGAAAGAACTGAAAATACTTCAGAAATCCCCCCCCCCTTTTTTTTTCGATTTGAACAAACTTTTTTTGTTCGCAAGATCTTATCATGGATACTTCATTCCCTTATTTACATTTCCGATTTGAACAATTTTTCGTTCAACATTGAACCGCTCAAGCAAGCTGTCACCCCTAATAACTTTGGAGTGAACCGTCCGAATGGAATAAACTTTTTTTTGTTTGAAAGATCTCGGAGAGGCTCATTCCCATATTTCGCTTTTTGATTTGTACCATTTTTCGTTCAATATTGAACCGTTCAGAAAAAAATTCAACATTAGCGCCTACGGGGAATTTAAGTTGAATGTTGATCCTGAACTTAAAGTCGGATTTCCTTCAAACTGACTTTGTAAGAAAATGGTTTTGATAAATAATGTTTGTAAAGTACTTTTCTGAATAATCTTTTGTGAGGACTCTGATTCCGACTACGACTCCGCAAACATGGCGGAAATGCAGGCTCAGAAAAAAAATGACTGAATGTGCAGACGATTTTTTTTTTATTTATTCATTTCTCTTATTTTATTTACTATTGTTACCGTAAAATGGGGTGTATAGGAACAGCGGGGTCAATCGGAACAAAACTTCCCGACCGTACAAAGAAATTCTTCATAAATATACTATTGGATATTTTTCGCCATGGATTTTTTTTTTAGAAAGGTAAGATCATAGGAAGTAGGAAAAAATTACTTTTGTCAATCTGGCAACGCTACTGGCTTCTAAGGAGGGCTGCACGTGGAATGCCAGAAAACATCACATTTTCATAGACTGCAAAACTTCATATGCATGAACAAACCTTCTTATATTTAAAAGCTCAGAGTGGTATGTTTCAATTATACGCGTATCTGAACAACAGAATACCACATTAGAATTTACATTTTTTATAAATTGCGTCATAAAAATGAAGAATTCTGAAAAATGCCATAGGAAAAAAAATTGCGGGGTGATTCGGAACACTTAGTTCTGTTGTTCCAATAAAAACTAATTTGAAGGAAACTGTTTGAAAAATCAAGATTGTAATCCTAATTCTTCTAATCAAGACAAAGACAAGGATTTATTACTGTTTATTCTTTCTCGTGAGCAACTAGATCTTGGAATGACAAAAAGTTGCAGATTTCAAAAGATTTTTTTCTCCAGAAGACTTCTTTTTACTTAAAATACGAGGTTGGAAAGTCATATAGACTTTCTGTAGTAAAAATCCGGCACACAGACAGTGATAAATAAGCGAAAAAATCTTTCAGGACAATCCTCGAACCCAGGGATTTCAAGAAACTAAAGAAAAGGCATAGTTCATCCCAGGAGATGTTATGAAAAAACTTAAGCCAAGTCACAATTGCTAGTTTTAAGGACTAGTACATATTTTTGGACGACATGAGTGTTTTCAGTTCATGTTAAAGCTTTGTATTTTAATTCAAAAGCATTTCTTAAAATTACTTTTCATTTTTATAAGTTCAAAATTATTTTGAATTTTGACAAATTATGAACGTTTACTGGTTTTGAAATTATGCATTTATTTGACTGTTCTTATTCTCCCCCATCAATATTACTCGTGTTTGTGAGACCTATTGCAGTTTAAACTGAAAAAAATAAAAATTTTAACATGTGTTCCGATTGACCCCTATCAGCGGGGTGATTCGGAACACCCGTAATTTCCCATATATTTTAATAATAACTGTTCAAAATGTTTTGTCTTTGCTTGGAATATCAAAAGTAAAGCAGGACCGAAGTTTTTACCCAAAAAATTAAATTAAAAAAAATCTTTTAACTGCATTTTTTACAATCAAAGCTAAAAAGTGTTCCGATTCACCCCATTTTACGGTATTTTTTTTTTTTTTTGGCAGACCATTTTTTTTTGTAACAAAAATTTTTCATTCACGAGAGCATTTTATTCTTTATTTATATTTAACAACTGACAACGGATAAAAAGTGAAATTCGAGACATTTTATTAACGGACGAGTTTTTTTTTCTTTCTTTGATAAAATATGTTTTGATGCTCTTTGTACTTTTATTTATTTATTTATTTATTTATTTGAAAACGATTGAGGATTTTTTCTACAGAAGAACTATAACAGTTACATTCTTTAAAAGGTGCGACAAAATTTTATTTATTCGTTTATTTACTTTTTACGTGTCTATTTCATCTGATGAGAGGGGTATATTTTGCGTTTATAAATCAGCTTTAAGTGCTAAAAAGGTATGTTTGACATAATTTTCAGTCTCAGATAATCAAGAGAATAATGATCAGATGCTAGAATGCCGATGTCGATGTACGGGAAAGTAGGCTCGTTTAGTTCTTTACAGAACTTCTTGTTTACAATTCTAACTTTTGAAATAGTTCCTAATTTTTTCTTCCATTTTCTAATTATCCCAAAATAATTTCAAAATTTTATCAAATTTCTCTGAACTAATTTTCATATTATTGTCAATAATATTGCATTAACACATTGCTAATTATGTAAACTAGACATGAAAATTCAAAAAAAAAAAAAAAAAAAGGAGGGGAGTCTGTGTGGTGAGCAATCCAATTTTGAAGTTCTTTCAGTTTAAAATTTTCAATTATTAGTAGCTATGTAGTTCAAGACTTTTATTCTTTGTGAAAATTGAAGATTATCTAAAAGCAAGGAGAAAAGTATCGACGCATGAAAAATGTTACTACATTAACTATGTGTATTTTTATTCAAAATAGGAGCATTAATGTATTAAAAACTTTACATCAACGGTGAGGATTATTATTAATGTTAATAAAATTCTTCATCATAATTTCTTAGTAAAGGTTTACTTTGAAAAATAATGTTTAAAAAATATTTTTTCCGCCGATTTGTCGGCCCGATTATGCCGATTATTAATATTTGGCAAAGTGGCCGATCATGACCAATTAATCAGTACTGCCGATTAATCGGTGCATCCCTAAAAGGAAACCCTTATTTTAATTTAAAGAGGTTTATATCCAATAGGAGAGCAATAGGACTTTCCCGCAAAAAAGTTTCTCATTCACGAACGCTGTAGAAAACAAGAAGTTCTGTCAAGAACTAAACGAGCCTACTTTCCCGTATATCGACATCGGCATTCTAGCATCTGATCATTATTCTCTTGATCATCTGAGACTAAACATTATGTCAAACATACCTTTTTAGCACTTAAAGCTGATTTCTAAAAGCAAAATATACTCATCAGATGAAATAGAGACATAAAAAGTAAATAAATTAATAAATGAAGTTTTGTCGCACCTTTTAAAGAATGTAACTGTTACAGTTCTTCAGTAGAAAAATTCCTCAATAGTTTCAAAAAAAAAAAAAAAATTAAAAGTACAAAGTACATCAAAACACATTTTATCAAAGAAAGGAAAAAAAACTCGTCCGTCGATAAAATGTCTCGATTTTCACTTTTAAACCGTTGCCAGTTGTTAAATATAAATAAAGAATAAAATGCCCTCGTGAATGAAACACTTTTGTTACAAAAAAAATCGTCTGCCAAAAAAAATAATAGTAATAAATAAAATAACACAAATGAATAAATAAACAAACAATCGTCTGCACAGTCAGTCATTTTTTTCTGAGCCTGCATTTCCGCCATGTTTGTGGAGTCGGAGTCGGAATCAGAGTCCTCACAGAAGATTATTCAGAAAAGTACTTTACAAACATTATTTATCAAAACCATTTTTTTACAAAGTTAGTTTGAAGGAAATCCGACTTTAAGTTCCAGGATCAACATTCAACTTAAATTCCCCGTAGGCGCTAATGTTAAATTTTTTTCTGAACGGTTCAATATTGAACGAAAAATGGTTCAAACCAAAAAGCGAAATAAGGGAATGAACCTCTCCGAGATCTTTCAAACAAAAAAAAAGTTTATTCCATTCGGATGGTTCACTCAGAAGTTATTAGGTGGGGAAAGGTTGCTTGAACGGTTCAATATTGAACGAAAAAATGTTCAAATTGAAAATTTAAATACTGTAATGAAGTATCCTTGCTGAGATCCTTCGAACAAAAAAAAAGTTTATTTAAATCGGACTGTTCACTCAAAAATTATTAGGGGTGACAGCTTGCTTGAGAGGTTCAATGTTGAACGAAAAGTTGTTCAAATCGGAAATGTAAATACGGGAATGAAGTATCCTTGATAAGATCTTTCGAACAAAAAAAAGTTTGTTGAAATCGGACTGTTCACTCAAAAGTTAGCATCGCGGGACAGGTTGTTTGAACGGTTCAAAGTTGAACCAAAAATTGTTCAAATCGAAAAATCAAATATGGGAATGAGTTGTACTCGCCGAAATCTTTCCAACAAAAAAAAAGTTTGTTTAAATCGGAATGTTCATTCAAAAGTTATTAGGGGGGAAAGGTTGCTTGAACGGTTCAATGTTGAACCAAAATTGTTCAAATCGAAAAATCAAATATGGGAATGAGTTGTACTCGCCGAGATCTATCCAACAAAAAAAAGTTTTTTCAAATCGGAATGTTCATTCAAAAGTTATTAGGGGGGGACAGACAGACCGACCGACAGACCGACCGACAGACCGACACACAAATTCCCCATCTCAATACCCTACTTTCAAATTTTTAATTTTTCGATATTCATTTTACTTTTTTATTTTTTTAACTTGGCGATATTTTTTGGACTTGGCGATATTTTTTTTAACTTGGCGATATTTTTTGGACTTGGCGATATTTTTTAGATGCATTAAGCCAATTTTAATACTTTTTTCGTCTTTCTTTTATTTTTAACGGGAAAGAAGGCTAAAAAACTGGAATTATTGATGAAAATTAACTCACTCAGTGTGCCTAGTTTACTATGAAACAGCTCAAGATTTGAACTCGACAGAACAACTTGTTCCCCACAGTAAAATGCGGTGACCATTCCAATCAAATTATTAATGAAATCCTTTTGATCGCAGTAAACTATTAGAATGAATAGTCGATATTTTACCAGCTTCAAGGATAAAGTGAACTCGCCGAACGGAGATGGCGAATTCTTCGATTCCAGGTAACGAGATAAACCGTTACAAAGGAAAAGAGGGGTTCTAATTTAAGAGAACATTCGACCGCAGCTTTTGCCGAGGCGAGGTCGCTACATTTCGAAAAACGTTACTCCAAATTCCGATCCGCAGACGAGACTAGACCGAAATAGTATCGCGTTCGTCGCACGTGCACGCTCGGCAAAAAAAAAAAAAAAAAAAAGAAATTCCGCGAAGGAGGAGAGAGAGAGAAAAAAAATAGTTTGAGCATCTCCGTGTGAACCCTTTAGGATGTGAGAGTCGGTCGTTGCATTTCAATTGAAGGGCTTGGAGGATGAAGGGGCTATGTTACACTTTGAAAAATGAACACTGTGGACAATGGTAAGCAATGGATACAGGCAATCAAATAAAAGTTGGTGCATCAAAAAGTAGATGTCCTTAGACCAATTTCATGCGCACACTAACGACAAAACTAAAAAGCAAAAAAGCTGCATCAATAAAACTTGGAACTTTAATTACTCGCAATTTCTGTTTTGTCACACAACCCCTCATCTCCCATGCCATTCAATTATAGAACAGGTCTTATCTGTCTGTTGGCTCTATTATGCGAAATGCCACTTTTCCCACGGAACCACTGACGTATCTTCATACTACACAGTTGCATTTTCTAAAATTTTTGAATGACGACACCGCATAGTTTTGCGCAAAAAAAAAAATCCAGACTCTTTAGACCCAGAATAGTAGTTTAATTTTAAAAAATGAACTCTGTACAATCGTAAGCAATGGATACAGGTAAGCAAATAAAACTTGGTACATCAAACAGTGCATGTCAATAAACCAATTTCATACGCACACTAAACTAGAAAACAAAAAAGCTGCAACAGGTACAACAATAAAACTTTGAACTTTAATCACTCGCAATTTCTGTTTTGTCACTTAACCCCTTCATCTCCCAAGCCCTTCAATTGCCATCCGCACATAGAAGGAGATTCTGAAGCAGGGACGGATGAAAGGGAGCGGCGATGGGGGTGGGGTGGGGGGGACTTTTTCCCCGGTATTATTTCGATATTGAAGTTCTAAAAATGCGATTTTATACGAGTTTTAATGAAGTTGGAGGAAGAAGGTTTGAGGCTCTCCCCCGGAAATGTTTCGGAATTGGAAGCAGGGTTGGCAAAGTTTTCCCCACCCCTGGTAAATACCATGGTAAAAACCGGTATTTACCGTCCTGGGAAATACTATATTTTTCCCACATGGGAAAAACTGATTATTTAAAACAAAAATTCAAAACAGTCTTTAAAAATGTCAAAATTGAGTTCTAAGTAAATAGCGCGAAAGATTTTTTTTTTAAAGGAAGATCTACAAAATCGAACAATGGAGTACATGTATTTGAATATTTACATACCACACAGAGTCACAAACATTTACCAATCGTATTCGTATTCTTCATCTTCCCCTTCCACATTGGATTTTAGCATCATGTAGCAAAATACTAATTTACAGGCTTTTTGTAAACCCAGTCTATTTCTCATCTTGTTTTGGATGAAAGAAAAATTAGAAAAAATACACTCCAGCGATGCTGATGATGCAGGACATCCTTGAAGATGCTCCATTAATTGGGGAAATTCTGCATCTATTCCGGTTTTACTTAAATTCCTGTACTAAAGTGCAGGTGAAATAGTGTTTATAATCTCTTCATTGAAAAATATCTTTGGAAAAGGGGCTTCTTTTGACTTGAATTGTATTGCGTATTGAAAGTACTTTGGATTTAAAGCTTGCAAATATTCATGAGCAGATTCCTCCTGATCTTGTGAGAACTTTTCACCTTTATTTTTCGGATTCATCAATTTTATTTTATTGTGCTCCAAAAATTGTGGAAATTAATCATTATAAAACAACTTTATGAGCAAATTTTATGCTTTTTGCAATAATTCTTACTTAGTTGTCTTTTTTCTGCAGAATAATTTTAAACCTAATGAAAATTTGTATAATAACTATATATTTCTAATTTTAATTTTACACATCAGACAGAGAAATCCATCAGAATATTGCTTACATATTGTCATTTCCTAGGATTTACCAGTTTTTCTTAGTATTTACCAGTTTTACCCGGTATTAACCAGTTTTCCCGGTATTTACCAGTTTTTCCCGGTGGGATGGGAAAAACAAGTTTTGGACGATGGATTGGAAGTCCGAATTTTTTGTGATCAATATTTGTAAACCAGTACGCATAATATAAAGTAGGATTGTTCGTTTTGCTGGCAAAATGGTATTTTTACCGGGACAGTGGCGAAAATTGGAAAATAACCTGGTAAATACCGGCAAAATTTTTCCTTTTCAAGATCTAAATTTTTATTTAAAAAGTAACACCATGTATCTGTTTAACTTTTTGATGACAATTAAAGTTTCGGACATCGAAGTTCTACTACCGAACTAAAATTGAAATTTTTTATTCTTCATCTTCACGTAAAAAGATGCAGTTTGCTTTGTTAGAGCCCAGAAAAAAAAAGTTCCGTGACTTAGTTGCAGTCACCCAATTCTATCTTTTAAGAAAAATAAATTAAAATGTAGGGAAAGGGAGGGGGAGGCAAACGCATGACACTAAGACAGTGAATAGTAGTTGAAACTTAGAACATTACAACGTGTTCAGCGTAGGAATTAATTTTTCTTGTTCGAATTCCTGTCATTTTAGTTGACTGATCGATTTTATACATGCCCTTGAACACGTAAATTTTTTTTGTTTGTTTTTCCCATTGTTCTTTGCGTTCACTTTGCTTTTTCTTCTTTTTGAAGTTTTTGACTTGCGATTTTTTAATTCATTTTGTAGTTATTAATTACTTCGGTTGAAACATACTTAAAATTGATACCGACTCTAAAGATATGTTACGAAAATGATATTTTAGGTGTATTTGAAATTTTAGTTTGCTTGATCAAAATATTTTTGAATATTAGTGTTTCCTGCTGGTTAATAAATAATATTATTTATTTCCACTTTAAAGTTGTTAGCATATTTGAAAGCGATTCTCACACTATATTTAAACAGGAACGAGTTCTTCTTTTCTCATGCTGTTATTTAAAACTACCTGCACGTTGTTCAAGTTCATGTCTAAAAGTATCCAAAGGGTAAAATTTGCTCATAACGAGGATGTAAGATTTTTGACTGTGTATGTAATATTTTTAATGAGTTCCTGATGTCATACTTCCCCCTCATACTGGTTTTACCATTCTGTTTCATTGGATCAAAGCTTTTTTTTATATGTATACATAAAATGGATGTATGTTCCTCATACAAATTCAGTTTTTGTTAGATTTTCATCAAACTTGGCACAGAGGTTCCTTGATGTACTAAAATTCACATAGGCGGGGATTTGAAATTAAAAAAAAATCCAAAAAGCTCAAAATTCAAATTTTTTGTCTCAAAATGGCCACTTTTTTTTTCAACTTTGAATAGATAGAGTAATAGAAATAAGCCTTTAAGCATGCAAATTGATAAAATTTAACACATTAAAATATGAGTATTTTCCAACAAAGATTACGGTTAACAATGAATTATCAATTTAAGGCTAACCTATTTCATTTTAAAATGAAATAAGTTAAAAACAATTATAATTAGTTATGTTGTATTAATAAGTATCCGGGCAACGCCGGGTAATAAGCTAGTTTTTTTTTTTTTTCATAAGTATTGGCTCCGTTGTCTACTGAGCTTAGTTTAGACCTTGTTATCGAGTTCGGTTAAAATTTATGATCTTAGCAAATAATGAAAGGAAATGAAAGGGTTCGCTACAAAAAAATAAGCATTTTTGATAAAAACTTATCTCTTTATTCATCCACACAGTTTTTATCCAATGGTTTACTTAACACGATAACGCCGAAAGCTCTTTTTTTTTTCTCTTTCGAACAAAAGATCTCTTATTTTTTTACCCTTCTGTTAACAATAGCGCATTTAACTCATAAATGGAACCGTCTTTTTTTCTTTTTTGCAAGGAACACTTCAAATATGTGTCTTTCTGTATGTGTTTGTGTGTATGTGTATTTGTATTTTTGGAAATGTTGAAAACGTGTTTTCATGATAAATCTTTGGAAAAATCCCTTTTGTTTCTGAACATCTGCACTGCAAAAAGTGAACTGTGGTTTTTACAGTATAATTCTGGCAGCAGAGGTTCCAATTTAGAACTGTAAAATGCACAAAAATGAACTGTAAAACTAGCAGTTGTACAGTTTCTTACTGTAAAGTTAGCAATTTTAGTTTATTACCTTAAAATTTAGCTGTATTACACAGTAAAAACAACAGTATAATGCTGGCAGCAAAGGATCCAGTTTAAAACTGTAAAATGAACGGTAATAAACTGTTGAATTAACAGTTTCACAGTTTATTACTGTAAAATTTGCGATTTTATAGTTTATTATCATGAAATTAGCTTTATTATACTAAAAAAACATTTTATTTTTTGCAGTTTATTAGTACTCTAGCGGGTATTTTTCTCCTCCAACTAAAAACGAGGGGGACTGCGAAGTGTGATAAATTAACCTCTTCCCTTCCCCAACCATTGACTCGGGAACCACAAATCAAAAGTATTTACTTTCACAAATGAGGAATTGTTTCAGTGTAGCGCCTACTCTGACCGCTAATATCCGTGGAGCCGGCAAAAGATGACTCGGCGTCTCTTCCGTTACCGCTTATTACCTCGTAAAACACTCGAGGTTACGTTTTAAAAGTAAAACATTTGATCTCCTTGCCCTTTCGATAATCATCTGAAATATGTCCCTAAGCCACAAACCACGAGCTCGCCTATCCCTTATCCTTGGCTTTCCTTTATACTTTGTTTCGCGAATTTCTCGTTGAAAAGTTTTGTGCAAAAGTAAAAATTATAGCTGGCTTTCTTTCTGCAGTTAAAGTTCTATTGTTGCATTTCTTTTCATGAGCGAAAATATCTATAAAGTGAGGATATTTCTGTGGCAAATTCTTTACAACTTTGTAAACTAAAAACTCTAAGCGTGTAATGTGTGCTGGATGAAAGGACGTAAGTGACTTCAAACTCAGTTGTAAAAAGGATTATTTCATTTCATTATGTTTTGTATTTAATGGCTGAAAAGCCTCAACGGGCAATACGTAATGTCTTCACTTACAACTTTTGAATTATTTTATTTGATTTTGTTGTGTACTTAAGGGCTCAATTGCCTACCAAAATGTTTCGCGATTTTTAATGGTACAGAAGACTTTTAGGGAAAGCAGGGGCGGATACAAGAGGGAAAGGGGGGGGGCATCACTCTAGGAACCTCGGTAACTCGACACTCCACAGGACCACGAAAATATGTCGAGTTAAGCGAGTGCCAACTTATCGAGGTTCCTATTATTTCAACTATTGTAAGTGTTTTGTGTATAGCTTATTCACTAGTGCTGACCATCAGTATTACACAAAAAAAAAAAAAGTTTTCGCAAATGATTTTTTTATCCTGTATTCTTACTTTTTTTTTCTTTTATTTTCATTTCAAAAAAAAAAAAAAAATCGCAGACTAAATGGTCAATTTAACATATCTTATTAGGAACAAATTCATATTTTTAAAAAGAGGTAACAGTAAAGCACTGCTCACACTTTTTTGAAAAAAACATGTGCCGCGATGGCGCTACCAGGCTTCTCTTCTGTTGCCCTGAATACTGCGTCTCCAATCCCTTCTTAACCCTGGAACTGCACCAACACCACAAAGTGTGGTGGTAACTATCTCCTCTGGGTACTAGTGGGAGTTCTCAAGAAGGAGTGTTTTCCGAAAAACAATGAATTGACTGACCCAAAGCAGCAGAATTCTCAGAAATGATTAATATGAAAGAATATAGGTAGCAAAAAGTAGATAAAAATAGCAAGTGGGTCTCGACTTATAATTCCTGTAAATGTATGTCAAGTTAGAGAGGTTTGCACTCATTGAAATTATCATTGGATCAACCATTGGAAAAATAAATGTCGACCTACCGGGACTGCCAAGTCATCCACGTGTCGAGTAACCGAAGTTTCACTCCACTGTATAAATTAATAATTATAGTTGATGGATATTAATATTGATATTTATTTATTTGAAAATATCTTCCAGGAACCAACTACTCATATTTTAAATTTTACATCAAAACTGAATTATTTAGGCAATTCGTGGGACACATGTACATTGTATGTACAATATATTGTAATTCATAGAACACATTGCATCCAGCAGAAGTAAGAATAGTTTGTGAAATACTATCAAAATTTTTAAAAATGAATGACGCAAATACTATATTTAAATTTATTCCTTGAATGTTTCTCTTTCTCTTGAACAAGTTCTCTTTTGCATTTGTATTAAGATACTCATAACGAATTCTTTTTTCAGAATTTACGAACTTTTATCAGCCTTGACTTTTGTTTTTGTTCGCAGTGAGGTAAAGGACGACGATGTGTAAGTTTTGAAAGAGCAACCATAAAATGCATCAGCTGTATAAGTCATCATCCAAAATGGATCAATTTATAAACAATTTTTTGGAGGGGGCGGCACCTACTGAACGGCTATTTCCATAAAAATATTTCTGAGTCACCGCTGGGTAAAATTGTAAAAAAAAAATCTAAACCGCAACAAGAGATTATCAATCATACATTAAGGCGTCCGATATCCCGGAAAAAATATCGATATAAGGGTGTCAAGGTGAATTCCGGCTTCAGCAAACTTCTGCGGTCTCTTCAAAATTCTAAACGCATGTGTTTCGGAGTTCACTCCGGAAGATTTTTTTCGTTTGACGTCATTTGAGACCTGTTTCAGAAGCTAAGCTCACTTTTTCTGTTTCCCGTGGATTTCAAACAAGATACGTTACGATTTCCTTATCGCTGTTCTCGTTTTGTAGCCCTTTCAATAGACCACGAAACGAGATCTTTCGGGACTCGCGCTTGAGATGAAAGTTAGTTCTTAACCTATTAATGCCTGACTTTTTTTCCCCCAAAGATATTTTGTATACTGGTAACAAACAGTGTTTAATGGACAGGAAAAATAATAAAAAAAATATTATGTAACTATTTTTTTTATCAAGGAAGGAAAGAAAAATCGTCCCTTAAAAGTTACGTTAGACCTCAGAGGGTATATACTTTTTTTACAAATTTTTTTTGTTCTGCCTACGATATAATATTTAAATAGACGTTTTATAAGAAGAAATAAAATCAGCAATTAACATAAACTGGGAAGCTGGGAATAACTTTGAAAACTTAGCTTTTTTTCTTGAGATTGTGAACGATATCATTTTTGATAAAGATAATATTAAAACTGCTACAGAACACACTTTACAATGGTTATGTGCTGCAATCTGTTAATAACGAATTGAAACAATACCAAGGTACTAATTGAACACTATTATTTGGTTGAAATGTTCATTTTGGGGAAATTCACAACCTTTTTTGGACCATCCCTAAAAAGGGAAGTAAATCATTAATGGGTTAAATCTCAGACGTTTCTTTATAGGATTTCTCTTATTAGGCCGTAGCATTCATTTTTTTTTTTTTTGGAAGCACACGGAAGAAGTAGAACGAGGTACCAATAACAGATTCGAAATTTTCCGATTAAAACACTAAACCTAATATTGTAAGTGTACGATTTTAGTTAGCTAAGATATTAATTGAAGCGTTAACTATTTTTTTTTGGAACTTATAATGTTCTGAAGAAACTTTTTCGTCATTTCTCTTTTATTCTAATCGAAGACTTTTATTTCTTTCTGTTGCCATTTGAATGACGACCTGTTCAATACGTGTTACAATAAAGTTCTAGCAATTGTTAGAACAATAATAACAGTTAGACTAATATATTCCACTTAGAGAAGAATATCTTTATAAGTTTATTTTTTCTGTACATGCTGATTGTCAGAAATGTCACATTTCATAAGTCAATTTTCTAAAATAATCAAATAATAGTTTAAAAAAGCTAAAAAATACGCTTTAGAGTTACTCAAACTAAAAAGAACTATCATTAATACCAACGGTTAAACTATATTTCATGATACTCTAACTGATTTCCCTCTGATTTTCAAAACTATTGAATATCCGCTAAGTTTACGTGCACTTTTGATACATCAACATGTAATATAGTTTAGCCTTTAGAATCAATAATACTCTTAAATATATTATTTTTATTTATATTTGCAAAGAACGTACACTTCATTTTTATTCAGAGTTACACACATACATACAAACAAACCCACATGTGAAACTAATAAAAGCGTATTAATTAATTAATAGCACTCTGAAAGCTTTTCAACTATGCTGTTTCTCCTCGAACCGATGCGGGTTCCTGGACTGAAAGGAATTCGAAAATCACAGATGAAAACACACCGAATATTCCCTCCCCTTGGCAGTCCCTTTCGACATTCAGGCGCCCGAATCACTCGCTTTAATACTGAATGGGGTTGAAAGCAAATAGAAATAATCCTCAGAGGATGTTTCCGGATCGCATTCCCCCCCCCCCCTCCCCCGGAAGGATCGATTAAATAAGCTCATAGCTCAAACATAGTCGTCAATGGGGATGGCAGAGATTGGATCCGGGAGATGAAATCCTCAAATATTTCGGGACTCATTTTCGGATTCTTTTCTCTCCCCCCGGGCTGTCGTTTGTCAATGAGAGATTGGATGGTGGAGAGAGGGAAAAGTGGTGCAAGCTCCGTCTCGACCGTCTTGGGCATGTACTAGAAAGCTACAAACTAGACATTCTAAATAATAGCCACACTGTAAAAAATGAATGTTGTTTTTACGGTATAATACAGCAAATTTTGTAGTAATAAACTGTAAAAATTGCTAATTTTACAGTAATAAATTCTAAAATTTCTAATTTTACTGTACTACACTGTAAAATTGCTAATTTTACACTTTACAGCAATAAACTGTAAAAACCCTAATTTTACCGTTTATTACTGTGCATTTTGCATTTTTAAACTGGAACCTCTACTGCCAGTATTATGCTGTTGTTTTAACCGTATAATACAGCTTAATATTTTACAGCACTGAACTATATAATTCCTAAGTTTACTGTAAGAAACTAAAATTGCTAGTTTTACAGTTTATTACTGCGCATTTTACAGTTCTTGAATCTCTGCTGGCAGTATCATACTGTAAAAACAACAATTCCTTTTTTGCAGTGCAGTGAGACAAAAGTCATACAAAATTATGGCCACTTTTGCAATTTTGGTCATTATTTTGAAGAAAAAAAAAAGTACGTATATGCAGCTCAAAAAGTAAATAATCTATTCGCTATTCGAAATATTAACAGAAAATAATAAGATTACGATACTCTACAGAAATAGCAAACATAGAAATTTCAATGGATATTTTTTTAATATAAAGCCATAGCATACAACAGAAGTAAATATTTTACATTTTTTTAAACACAATACAAATGTAGGTAATATAACTAAAGGGAAGCCAATTTGAGGACTCATTCAAGTCACGTTGCTTTATTTATTAGTCTAAAACTGCTTATTTTACAGTTTATTACTGTGCATTTTACAGTTTTAAACTGGAACCTCTGCTGCCAGTGTCATACTATTGTTTTTGCATTATAATGCAGCTAATTTCATTGTAAGAAACTGTAAAATTGCTAGTTTTACAGCTTATTACCGTGCATTTTCAGGTTTTAACTAGAACCTCAGCTTTCAGTATTGTAGTGTAAAAACAACAGTTTATTTTTTCAAGGTGGCCGGCAGATCATTTAATTAATCACACGAATAGAAATCCTTCATTTATCACACAGTTCTATTTAAAACAATTTCCAAAGTAATCCGATTAGTATATGTCCAGTCATTGCTTAAATACGAGTATCTTGGATAATATTTCGACACTTCAATTAATCACAGGGATTATTGGAGATCTTCTGTTTCGACTCATATTCCCATGAAATATGGAGGAAAGAAAAACTCATATATGTCTTCTTCCTAAAAATACTTGCTTCGCTTTTCAACGCAACGAGCTCTCTTCTCTCTCCGGGAATATCGGCATCAGTCGTCAGCTTGTTGTCTTGAAGGGGGAAGAAGCGTGGATTGCAACAAATCGATACTACAAGTACAAAGACCCGACATTGACGGAGCGAAATGCAATTCCTGGATTTATTTCGTCGTTGTCTATTTTTTTTTTTCGTTCTTCTGATTTCCAGGATTCTCTCCCCCCTCCTCCCCCGGACTCCGGAGGAATGGACGGATCAGGTCACTGACCTCTCCCAATTGGATTAAGAAAGAGAAAGCATTAGAGATACTTTTAAGGTTCTACAACGATGCACAAAGTTATTTTCTGAAAGGGAGCTCTACTTTCTGATTTACCTCGTTTCCCTTAAATATATCGAACACACCCCCGGAACTATAGACCTTCGTTTCGGATAGAGTTTTACAAAACCTATTTCTCGTGAAATCTATTAAGTCAATAAAATTTGATTTCATGTTCTGTATTCTGTTGATTTTTTTTTTTTCTTACAATAGATGTTCAAGGGTATTAACATGAAAATAAATAAATAAATAAAAAAAAAAAGACTCATATTTCAAAGAAGGGGAAAAAAAATCTGGATAGATTAGTTTACTCATACACACGCATTCGAAAGAGTACTTTTGAGAAATTTCTATCTTACGACACAAAAAGATGGGTTTAATATCGAGTTTGGTGCTTAAAAATGGAAGAATTTTAGTATTTTTTCAGTGTTATTAAAAATTTGAAGGGAAAGGTGTATTGTTAAGAAATTATGTTTGCTATAACTGCAATAAAAAGAAATGCTGCAGAAAAAACACTTAATTTGCACAATTATTCAATAATGATAATTTCATTCTTCAAAAGCAGTTTCAAAGTAAGTAAGAAAATTAAAATAAAATAGCAATAAAAATTTTTTAGTGAGAAATTGTGAAAAGCATTTTTATAATATTGAAAAATTTCAGAGGGGTTTGAATAATAAAAACCCATCCCTTGAATACGGCCCTTGATCGAGCACCTTCGTTTTGTTCCAAACACGAGTCAAAAGCAATAGATGCAGTGCTCGCCGCTTATTAAAATTACGTTCGTTCTGAAGATATTGGATTTTATAAAAAGCGGCTGATTTTATAAACTGGTACACTTACAGTTAAAAAAAAACTGTTTAAAAGTTTCAATTGAAAAAGAAATTAATTGTATTTTTTTTGTGTGTGTAGTTTTAAACGTTGAAATACAGTTAATTAAATGGGTTTTACATTTTTATTCGCACAAGAGTCTGAAAATAACGGAGTATTACCTTTTGAGACTTCATTTATGTACTATGTAACTATGTAGAGATTTATTTAAAAAAGGATTTATTTTTTTAATATCATCTATTGGAAGTGGTTTTGCCATTAATTAACCAGGGCCCTCGGAAAAGACTGCCACGAAAAGAATCATAGATTCTTCTCCCATCTGTCAATGCGGTAATCATCCAGTCTGGAAGAATTCTCCGGAGAACCACCCATCACTGTGTCTAGACGGCAATTCAACCCACTCAATCGCTTAATTTTGTCGAACCGATGCTCGCAACTCATTAGCATCGAATCAATGTCGTTTGCTCCCTGTGTCCACTCACAACAGAACATACCTCCCAAAATGCCTTAGTTTCTTCTTCTTCTTCTTCAGGATAAGTCACACACCCCCTCTTCTGTGAATAGAAAAAAAAAAAAAGCGCGCGTGCCAAGCATAGTTTTCTGTATCTCGAGCGACGCCCGGCCACTTTGCATAAAAATGGAATTCGAATGCGGGCGGATGACCCTGCCGAAGGTCGTCTCCCAATAGGAGAAGATTTTTTTTTTTAAGAATGAGTTTCGTTTAGTCTTCATTGTGTTTTGACAGGTTTTTATTCTCTAGACCTCCATTGATGGATGTCCGGTATGCAGAGTTCTCTTTAAAGTCGAGCACGGGAGGGAGTTTGAAAGAACAGCATCGAATTGGTAAAAAGGGGAAGAGGAAAAAAAAAACTTTGATTTCTAACTTACGAATGCCATCGTACCAACTAGAAAGAAATCCTTTTGAAGAAGGGGACATTAAAAAGAGCGAAAATTTTTTCTTCAATTTCATCTCTGTTGTGATTCCATGTAATTAAGGAAAAGAACTTTTTAGCAAGGTGGATCCAGAAAGTTACACGGCAAAAAATGAACTGTTGTTTTTCTAGTACAATACTGGCAGCCGAGGTGCCATTTTAAAACTGTAAAATGCACAGTGTAATAAACTGTAAAATTAGCAAATTTACAGTTCATTACTGCAAAGCAACAATTTTACAGTTTATTACCACAAAATTAGCTGTATTATACTGTTAAACAACAGTATAATACTGGCAGCAGAGGTTGCAGTTTAAAACAGTGAAATGCACTGTAATAAACTGTAAAATTAGTAATTTTACAGTTTATTGGTGTAAAATGAGAAATTTTACCGTTCATTACTGCAAAATTAGAAATTTTTACAGTTAGTTACTATAAAATTAACTGTATTATACTGTAAAAACAACATCGATTTCGTACAGTGTAGTATTTTTAAATTAAAAGAAAAAATTATAAAAACTATATGAAACAACTCTTCACAAAAGCTCAAGATCTAACTCAAAAGATATGGACCCACTTCAAAGATACGATGGTTCGTTCAAATGTAATTTTGAAAATATATGATCTTTAAAAATGAGTACATAAATAAATAAATACCGTATTTAATGGCTAATGAAACATATCGGCGCAAAAGGTGCAGAAGGGCACTGTACGCTATCATTTTGGGATTCACGAAAAATGCTTAGGGCAGTCAGAAAGGGATCAAAGTGCATACCTATTTTCATGGAAACACTTCTGTACCTCAGAACCAGACTAACGTAAGTCCATTTTTGTAACTTTTCAGGAGAGAGGAAAAACAATTGTCGGATGCATGCAAAGGATAGCACTTGCTCTGTTTTAACACTTCTATAAATAGTTGTGAAGGAATTTGTTTCATAGGATACCGTTCTGATAGGTCGATGCAGAATAAGATTCCACATGAAATGGACTAATAAAGTAAAAATCGCCATTTTTGGACTTACGTCGTTCTGGTTCTGAGGTACAGATTTTATGTCATGAAAATGGAACTACTACAGTATTAAAGAAGCAGCAAATATCAGCGTCTATTTCTCTATAAAGCCCGCATTGCTATTATCCCTCAAGGGCGGTGGTCAAAGGGTTATCTTACCACCCTGTGATAAAACACAAATTTTATCAGCTGCGCAGCCATTATCAATCTTGCATTCAATGGAACAAACATTTTATGCCTGTATTAGGCGGGTACCCGGCTCTGCATGGGTTTCTGCCGGGTAATGTGTTTCGGTGAAACTCATTCATATTTTTTTTAACATTAAAGTGCATATCTATACACACAATGGCTACTTCTGTAAACAATGGCAATTTTTTCTGACTGGACAAACTAAAAAACTGTATTACACACCTTATATACAAATGCAAGCTACAAATAATGTTTAGGTAAATCGGAAATGTTATAAGCTTGGTACAGGGTGCGGCGGAGAAACTTGCAGACTTGAAAAGTCAACTAAGGGAAAAGTACATCATGTATCAGTTTACTACTTTTTATAAGATATGGTATCCATTCTGAATTTTTATATTAGTTAGATTTAAAAACTTCATCGGGAAGAACAACGGCCCCTGTTAATGATACACTTATGTACCCTAGATTTGTTGCACTCTTTCGAGCATATCGACTGATGGGATGTTGGTGATAGCAAGCCGGGTGTTGTTCTCCAGGCGTTGCAGGGTCCGGGGCTTGTCGTTGTAAGCGATCGATTTGAGATACCCCCATAAAAAATAGTCACAGAGTGTCAAATCGGAAAAGCGGGCCGGCCACGGTACGTCACCTTTCAAGAAGACGTTATCACTCAACTGGTGAACCACAGCAAGTTTGTAGGGATGAAACTGGAGTTCGTTGTGAAGAATTCGTCTCAGTGTCCAATCAAAAATCCCCAAAGCAGCGTGTTTACGCGCCGAAAGCCTGGGAGAGCGCAAAAACGACTCCCTCACTTTTTCGACGTTTTCTCGGGTTCTGGAAATCCGTTGACCTCCTGGGCCTCTGTTTGCCACACTCTCACGTTCCCTGTATGTTTTCACCCACAAAACAGTCGATTCCCAGCCAGGAATGGGAACAACGGGCTGAATTTTGAACCGAATTCGGAAGTTACGTTGAGTGGCGACCACCGAAAGATTATTTGAAAAGTAAGATTCGGCAGCGAACGCTCGTTGCTCTTTTTTCCAACGCATGGCGACAACTAAACTATGAGATAACAAAACTTCAGGACCCTCTCTTTAAAATGAGACTCCTCCCACTCCTTTCTGACCACTCCTTGCTAATTAGCATCCAATTAAAATCAGCAAGTTTCTCTGTCGCACCCTGTAAAATCAATCGCACTGGAGTCAAGTATTTCCAAACATTACACGTAAAATAAGTCCCATCATTAGTTTATATCCTTGTGACTACATTGGTGAAAACATCTTATGTACCTAACTTAGAAATTTTTTGAATATAAACATTTTCTGTTCTCTAACTGTTGCCAAAATCAATTATATTTTTATTTAGTCTCGTTAGCGATTATTGGCACAGATGAATCTAAAAATCCTAAGAAAGCAATAAATTTCATACTTACTCCAAAGAAGCCTTGGTTCACATTCTCATTATGATCACCATTAATATTGTTGTTAGCAGGCAACAAATTTTTGCAACAATGGACGGAAAATTTAATCATTTAATGGGGAAACTATATGAAATTTACTATTTTCCATAACAACTTTCTTAAACTAAGCTTTTTAGAAATAAATTATAGCTTATCCTGCTCCCTGTTACTGCAGCTATCTACGGTGAAAAAATGGTTAAAATCGGTCCAGTAGTTTTGAAGTTTACCCCGGACATACGCATACAAAAATAGTCTTTTATGTATATAGATTATGAGTAAACAATGTAAAATTTTATTTGTTTGGAGGATTTTATAATTCTAATATTAGTTGCATATAGATAAATTTATAAATTGCACATTTAAAGTTTTCAGATTGTAAATTTTTATCAACATAATTTGACTAAGTATTATGAAAATATTACTTGTTGTGCAATATTGTATGCCATTTTAAGGAAGGTTTAAATTTTACATGCTTCGTTTTCCTTCCACTTAACTGATACATTAATAAGGTATAATACTGGCTACTGAAACTTAACCCCCTTACAAAATTTTTTGGATCCGGCCCCTACTATCCCTGATACTAAGGTAAGATTTTTACTAATGATTATCACACTTTTTTTTTTCGTAGAAAGTTCTTTTACGTTGTTTGAAACAAAGTCAACTATTTCTGCGACTCATATTGGGGAAAAACGCTTAAAAGAATTTGCACGTGTGTCTTGTGTGTGATTTTAGGGCTCACGCTGGAAGGGGAGTAGGAATGCGAATTTTATGAGCTGAGAAATACGGTATTTGACTTTGAAAAAATGCTTAAACAAAGGTCCTTTTGTATTTTTTAAAGAAGAAAAGGAAAGTAAAACAACAATTGAAAGAAAAGAAATCGCGCTTTTTTTTCTTAACTTTATTTTTATATAGCTGTGTGGTGCGCAGTAAGAAAAATTATTCAAAGCCAAAAATGTTTAAACCTCCCGTCACAAGAGAAGCTCAAAAGTAAAAGAAAAAATTTTATTTGTTTAAATTCAAGAAAAAATGGCGACACCGTTTTCTTTTCAATAATTTATTAGACGCAAACAATTTCTTTCATGCTCGTGCAGATGACTTCAAAAATCCTATTTAAAATTAATGTTTCCAAATTTAAAAATGCCTGGGGTTTTTTTCCTGGTGAAAATGTCAATTCGTGATTTGAAAGCCTGTGGAAGGAAATCCCTTTAAAGGGTTTTTTTTTGACAATAATCCAATTAGACAAAACTCATGAAAATCCGTTAATTGTTTCGAGTAGAAAGAGCCATATTTTGGGTTCTTAAATTGTAATTCGAACGGATCGGTACCGTAAAATGGGGTGTATAGGAACAGCGGGGTCAATCGGAACAAAACTTCCCGACCGTACAAAGAAATTCTTCATAAATATACTATTGGGTATTTTTCGCCATGGATTTTTGTTTATAAAGGTACTAGCGGTACCCGCACGGCTTTGCCCGTGGTATAAAATTAAAAGTTCATTTGTAAAAAAATGATATAGCAGAAAAAAAATACTCTATTTTAGTTATAATTCAACTATAATTCCTTCAAAGTATGATATAAAAATTTGGTATGGACCCTACACTACTTCCTTTTACGTGTAAATTTCTTAGTAGATGCCTTAAGTGCTAAAATAGTGCTTGAAGTGAGTAAGATAACAATTCAAACATTTGCATCCCTAGTTTGCCACGAAACAATGCAAAAAAATGTTTTACAATGATTAATCTCCTAAATATCGCCGATTTCAACATCATTCAGTAGATTTTTCGCAAAATATCGCCAATAGCGCCAAATTGAACCCAAAAAAAATTTTTTTTCGCTAAATTTATTGCCAACTTGGCGATATGTCGCCAAATTGGCGTCAAACACTTGGTGACCAAAAGCTTGGCGAGATATCGCCAAGTGGTCGCGCCAATTCATATCACTTTGGTCTGCATTGAAAGCCCTGATTACCCCATAAAAGGGGTAAATCACCCCCTTGGGGACATTCGAATGCAACCCCAAAGATAGGTGCACAAAAATAAGCCAAAAGAAAAAATAAGAAAAATTTTGTTGCTCACAGAAACCAACAGAAATCTTACCAAAGTTTAAAAGAAGAAGAAAGTTTTCTTTCCTAACTTCAAAAACAAAATAATACATTTTCCGAAATGACATACTTTAGAAAGAACGTTGCAATATCGCAATAAGATAGAAGTAAATATACTGAAATAGAACTGAATGCCAAATTGTAAAAAAGTCGCCAAAAAAATAATTTTTAATATTGTCTTTCATTATTTATTAAATGCAATTATTGCTGCAAATTACAGTCCAACAATAAATAATCACATTGCAAAAGTATATTTGGAGCAATTTTTTCTTTTAAACTCAACTGATCCTAAAAATTTTAAGTATTAGTCATAGAAATTTCGTGCATTATTCTTCACAATGATAATAAAAACAATAAACATCGACAAAGATCAACCAGCAAACGATAAATTAAAAGCTAAATTCGTTCACTCAAGCCATTTGCTGCAATTTATATTGAAATAAATTAATAATGAAGTAAAATATGTTTTTCAGACGATAAATTTAGAATGGTATCCTGTATTTTAAGGAAAGGACTCGATTTCTCATTTGATTGACAGGTGCCATCTTATCACGGTTTTTAATATTTCATTTGACTAATTTTAATAAGGCTTGGAGTTTGGATTGTTACAAAAACAAATACATTTTTAAAATTATTAAGGGAAAAAGAACGAAATAAAAACGTAACCATGGTAACAACATGAAAAGTTGATTTCCGTTGATAAAATAATTCATTTCATCTCTATTTTCAAACAAATTTTATTCGCGAGCAAAGCCATTTTAGAATCGTTTGGCTTGCTTTACTGAAGGTAAGCCTTGAATTTCGGGATTCTAAAAACAATTGTTACAGCTCTCCTGATGATCGTAGAAACTTCGAAAAAACGTCATTTTGTGCAGAAAATTTCAAGCTTTCGAATGACATAAGACTTGAAAATGTGTATGGAATATTTCTTCCCTATTTTATCGAATTTCCTCTAAGAATTCGAATAGAAAAAGAACGAAATGGAATGTTCGAAAAATCGCTTCGAGGTGCAAAACTACATGCTACAAACTAATTTTGTGCCAAGTGGCATGAAAATCGACCGAACGGGACAGACAGAACCACCTTCAGCTTTATTATTAGTAGAGATAGAGAAGATCATAGGAAGTAGGAAAAAATTACTTTTGTCAATCTGGCAACGCTACTGGCTTCTAAGGAGGGCCAGGGCCGATCCTAGCAGGTGTGCAGCTCGTGCACCGCACGAGGGCGGCCAATGCAAGGGGCGGCCGCAGGCCGCATGTAGTATTTTTTCTAAAGAAAGTTTTTTCGAAAAAAAAATTCAAGCATTCTCGAATTAAAAAATAAATAAATAAATAAAAATTGCCAGGAAAAAAAAAATGATGAGGGGCCTATCGTCGAACTTTTCTCATATCAAGTTTTTTTCCTGCACTATCCTATGCGCTGATCTTTGAGTCAGACTATGCACTTGCACGTGTGGAAAAGCGGAGAAGCAGCCTCTTTTCCCCAAGACAGTGCAGCGAACCCCGGAAACTGAAGCTAATTCTGCAAAATAAGAGCGAAAACGATGGGTCAAGTTAACACCACGACTCAGCTCCCAGGGGCGGCCGATCAGCCAGCCACATAGAAAGGAAGAATCTGGGAGCGGAGGAGGAGGGGAGAAAATAAAAACACAACTGCATTCAAAAATGTGCAGCCAAGTTTAAAAAAAAAGGAGATGACATGATTCATCACAAAGTTTCACTAAATTAATGATTATAAAAAATTACTTAATAAATAGTATGACACTAGAAAGGCTCTCAGATTTGGCCATTATATCCATTGAATCTGAAATAGCAGAAAAATTTGATTTTACTGAAATAATAGACAAATTTGCATCTCAGAAAGCCAGAAAAGTAATTTATAGATCATTTTTCTAATAGTTAAATATCTATTTTTATTTCAACTAGGTGGCCCGTGCGGAATTCCGCAAAAAAAACCCCTCTAAACTTAAAATTTAATACGACAATTTTTATTGGCTTCATTTGCCCAACATCGCCATCTACTGCCGTCGTTCTGACAACTTTTCAAAGAGATCAAAGACACGTTCACTTTTACAACTACTACAAAAGTGATACCCTATATTAAAATCAAATACCCAAGGCTACTACTAAATACTAACGTTATCGCAAAACTACCATAGTATTTTGAAACAATAAAAGTTACAATTAAGGTTTACCGAGCTAAGCCTTGGCTTGAAATGTCGCATTTAAAATTGATTTGAACAACAATGGTATAACGATTTTAACAGTTGAGCAAAAAATTTAACTTTTTCAAACTTCAATCGCTTATAAGTCGCTTAAACGTGGATTTTCGAGATTCTCGTTACGCGGCGCTAGCGGAGAAACGTTCTAAAGAACGCATTTTTTTTTTAATCTTTCGAATGAAATCAAAATGGAGACGATACAACAATTATTTCGCTAGATAGAGTCAATTTTGTGCCCAAAAATTGAAGTTCGAATAAAAAACGAACCGACACTTTTTAGAGGGTGGGTCTAATTTTCGTCAATAGCCCGCGGGATAAGCTTCAAAATCATAAATTTTCTTGCAATTCGATAAAGAAATGAGCGAGTTTCGACCGGGTATAGGATTCGGCTTAGAGAAATAATATATGGAGATTGTAATTATACTGTTTCTTTATTATTTTGCTTGCGTATTTTGTCGCTATAATAACCTATCAAGTGACCAACGAATAAAGTTTTGCACTTCAAATTTTATTTGAATGTTTTACTTTTTACTCTCATACAAGTAAGGCTCGACCGATGCATCGGCGCCGATGGTTGAAATTTTTTGCATCGGATATCGGCATCGGCCGCCGATGCTAAGATGGAAAAAACATCGGCCCATCGGCCTCAAAAATATCTGAATGCCGATGGAAGGCCGATGTTTTTTTTTTTTTAAGTTTTCGCTAAGAGATAATTCTATTTTCTCTATTTTTTACTTCACAATTAAAAATATGTTCAGCATGTGGCTTGAAATCGGGCAGCAAACGGGACTAACGCAGTTCTGGGTTTTGGAATTTTCCGAATCGGGCAGATACCGAAAATTTCACAACACAGCAGACACTTTCCGAGTGATCACTTTGATGCGAATTTTAAAAATTAGAGCAAAACCTCCGAATAACGGAACCGGAAGTTTTGTCCGTTATTGGGAAGTGTTCGCTATTAGATAGAATTATGCTATTTCAGATTTCACCTATTCGTTTAATGCAAATATCCTATACTATAATACGAGGAATGTTTGTAATGTCGAAAATCGCCCCAGAATTAATAAACTCCGGTAAACTTGGGGGTCTGGGGTTTTTGGCCACGGGGAATCGATTGGCACCGGTTTTGAAGCGCTACGGTCGAAAAGTTCGGAGTTACAGATAGGATTCATTAAACGTTTGAGAAGATTTCTTACTACGCCATTTTCTTTATGATTTCTCTTATTGTTACCGTTTCATAGCAACCGCGTGCTAACAATGGATTTCATTAAGGCCCCTATATATACGAGCCGGCGCATCAAGATTAAGTTTCACCACTTTGGATCCAGCGCGTGTTTGCGTGTTTGAGTGGTTATCTTTTCTGGCCAGTAATCGCGTTTTGGTAATTTTTCACTGAGAGCAATTATTAGCGGCACGTGGATTTGGCAAAGCTTAGCAATGTGCCAAAACTTTTTTCTGGTAACCCTACTCCGCAACAATGAAAATTTGAAAGTAAAAGTTAAGGAATTGGATCCAAAGTGGTGAAACTTAATCTTGATGCGTCGGCCTGTCTATATAGCGGCTCTAGATTTCATATTTAATCCCATCAGCGTAAATTTATGTTTTTCTGGTATTTGGCAAATAATTTTTGGCAACATGATAGAATTGTTATTGCTTTTGAAATTTAAAAGAGATCGATCAAAATAAAGTTAGAATTGGGTATGGGCAGCGGTAGAGCCGCTATATAGACAGGCCGACGCATCAAGCTTAAGTTTCACCACTTTGGATCCAACTCATAAACTTTCACTTTCATTTTTCATTGTTGAGGAATTAGGGTTACCAGAGTAAAGTTTCGGGACATTGCCAAGCTTTGTTAAATTTACGTAAAAAGTTACCAAAAAGCGATAACTGGCCAGAAAAGACAATCCTCACACACGCGCTGCATCCAAAGTGGTAATTTTGATGCTTCGGCTCGTCTATATAGGGACCTGAGGCCGCGGTAGTCCAATCGGTAAGTCGTCGGACTCGTAACCGGAGGGTCTCGGGTCGATCATATAGCCGCCGATCAAAGGTCCACCGTCTTCATTAATGGTTGCTGGGGGACGTTCAAAATGTTCGTGGTCACAAAATCCTCCAAGTGAAACGAAACCTCTGGGGTGTGCTGGCCCAAGGGTTTACTCGGTCCTTGCGCCTTCTTCAAAAATGAACAGAGCGCTGTTCAGGGCCCCATCCCGGTTAAAAATCGAGTTGTGGTATGTACGGGGGGGGGGGGGGACCTGGAGTGTAAAGTGAAGTGAAAGTCAAAACCAACTGGAACCAAATGCGTACTGGGAACAGGGACTCTGCATCCATTCTCATCAACCCCTCCCGCGCCTTCGGCGCCAAATGAAATGAAATTAGGTGTGATTTTACGGTGAGCGTGGATTAAATAGGGTTGTGATTTTTAAAATAAATTACGGCTGTTTTGAATGCGTAATTGCAACCAAAGGCTCAAAAATGCTTTTCAAGTTTATCTAAATAAGTACTTCGCACTTTAGAAAAAAACGCGAGTTTACAAACCTCTTTTTTTTAACCGAGCGGGCTCGGTCCCCTGGTACACGTTAGGGGTAATACGAGGAATGGTTGCCAAGTCGAAAATCGCCCCAGAATTAATTAACTCCGGTAAACTTGGGGGTCTGGGGTTTTGGGCCACGAGGTTTGGTTTTTCTAAATAAATTTGTCAAAAATATTGAACTTCAACACACTTCAATCTTTACACTGCTCACTTTGTACCATTTCTTTAATTGCGTAGTTTTTTTTATTATCAATTACATTTTATTTCCTATGACTTTTCAAACTTAATCTTTGTATAGAATAGTTCCCTTTCCAAACTCTAACTTTGTTAAGAAAAGTTTACAATGGTGCACTTTAACCGGTTATCTTTTCACCAATGGTTTCACAAATTTTCTTATGGCATGTATTGTTTTGATAAATCACAATTGAAAATTTAAATCTTCGAGTTAGCTTCGATACCTGTTTTCCTCGAGCGGAGCTCGGTCACCCGCTGGTATAATATTAAATATGTACCATTGCCATCGTGCACTACAATACTGATAATTTGTGCATTATTTACTATATCTCGCTTGAACTCATATCATTTTAACTTTGCACTTTTGAATGCTAGCGTGCCTTTTCATTGCAATTAGTTAACCCCCCCCCCTCTATTATCTTTTGCCGTATCTTTCTGTTAGAAGAGAAGCATAGTTCGCCTGCCTACGCATTTTTCTCCACTGTTCTATGATAATCTATAAGATATTTTCATTGAAAAATTACAATTGTAAATATGTCGACGGCCTCTATAACTTGCTATCATATACTCAGTACTCAAGTTCTATTTTATTTAAACTATATCAGGGGTGGGATACGATGGATACAATTTCGGAGCAGCTAAAATTCTGTTTTGGAGAGGAAAAATAATTATTTTGGAGCATAGTGGAGGGGAAAAAAACACCGTCTTAGAGCAGGCTGAAAGTTGGAAAATTATAAAATTTTAGCGCGACTGAAGCAAAAAAAAAAAAAAAAAAAAAACAAGAATGTCATTTTGATGCAAGATTCAGCAAAATAGAAAATCAAACTAGGAGCAAAAGTAGCAAAAAAAAAAAAAAAAAAAAGGTGAAAGCTGACTCTTTTTTTTTTTTTTTTTTTCATGGTTATTTATTTTTCAACAAAATAAGTTATGTAACTGTCGCAGCTTTTAACGAACATGCAAACATTTCTGTTCGTACATTTTAAGCATAGCGACATTCCCGTTAAAAAGAAAAAAAAAACGAAAAAAGCATTAAAAGCGGTTTAATGCATTATAAAATTATCACCACGTCCAAAAAAAAAAAGTCAAACGGAAATAAAAACATTTGAAAAAACTCGAAAAATTAAATTTTGGCGAGTTGGGTTTTGAGATAGGGAATTTGTGTGTCGGTTTATCTGTCTCTCCCCCCCCCCCCCCCCCGGGGCTTAATGCATGTAAAAAATATCGCCAAGTCCAAAAAATATCGCGAAGTTAAAAAAGTCTGCCCCCCCCCCCCCTAATAACTTTTGAATGAACATTCCGATTTGGACAAACTTTTTTCTGTTGGAAAGATCTCGGGCGAGTACAGCTCATTCCCACATTTGATTTTTCGATTTGAACAATTTTTGGTGCAACTTTGAACTGTTGAAACCATCTGTCCCGCGACACTACTTTTTTAGTGAATAATCCGATTTGAACAAACTTTTTTTTGTAGAGAAAATTACAACATTAAGGAGGAACAAATAAACAGGGGTAAGCACAAAGGTATTTGTAAACTTCAAACTTTTTTCTGTTCGAAAGATCCTATCAAGGATACATCATTCCCGTATTTATATTTCCGATTTGAGCAATTTTTCGTTTACATTGAACCGTTCAAACAAGCTGTCACCCTTAATAACTTTTGAGTGAACGATTTAACAAACGATTTAAACAAACTTTTTTTTGTCGAAAGATCTCGGCAAGGATACTTCATTACCGTATTTATATTTTTGATTTAAACAATTTTTTGTTCAACATTGAACCGTTTTGAATAAACTTTTTTTTGTTCGAAAAATCTCGGCGAGGAAAACACATTCCCATATTTCGCTTTTTGATTTGAACCATTTTTCGTTCAATATTGAAGGTTCGTTCAGAAAACGACTTAACATTGCACCTACGGGAAAATTTAAGTTTTATGTAGATCCTGAACTTAAAGGCGGATTTCCTTCAAACTAACTTTGTTAGAAAATGATTTTGATAAATAATGTATGACAAGTACTTTTCTGAATAAGCTGCATTTCATTTCATTTCACACTCCAGGGTCCCCCGTACCTACCACAGCTTCGTGGTTTAACCGGGATAGGGCCCTGAAGAGCGCTCTATTAATTTTGAACCAGAACCTAGGGTCGAGCAAACCCTAGGTTCTAGCACCCCCAGAGGTATCGTTTCACTTGGAGGACTTTGTGACCACGACATTTGTAACGCCTCCCAGCCACCATTAATCAAGGCGGTGGATCTTTGATCAGCTGGGATCGAACCCGGGTCCCTCCGGACACGAGTCCGACGCCTTACCGATCGGGCCACCACGGCCCTTTGAATAAGCTGCAGGGAGAACTCTGCTTCCAACTCCTTGACTCTGACTCCGCGACTCCGCAAACATGGCAGAAATGCAGGCTCAGAAAAAAATGACGCACTCCTACCATTATAATTTTAGAGCTTTCGAATTCGACTGACGAATCGATTTTTTTTTAAACCGACTCCGACACCGAATCTTCGACCCCAACTCCGCCAATATGGTATAAATACAGGCTCGGAAAATCCGCCTTTAAGTTCAGGATCTACATTGAGCTTAAAATTCCCCGTAGACGCTAATGTCAAATTCTTTTAAACAGTTCAAAACTGAACGAAAAATTGTTCAAATTACAAAGTTAAATATGGGAATGAGCTTCTCAGAGATCTTTCAAACAAAAAAAAAGTTTATCCAATTCAGACGGTTCACTTAAAAGTTATTAGGTGGGGAAAAGTTGCTTGAACGGTTCAATGTTGAACGAAAAAATGTTCAAATCGAAAATTTAAATTCGGTAATGAAGTATCCTCGCTGAGATCCCTCGAATAAAAAAAAGTTTGTTTAAATCGGACTGATCACTCAAAAGTTATTAGGGGTGACAGCTTGTTTGAATGGTTCAATGTTGAACGAAAAATTGTTCAAATCGGAAATATAAATACCGGAACAAAGTATCCTTCATAAGATCTTTCGAACAAAAAAAAAAAAAAATGTTCAAATCGGACTATTCACTAAAAAGTTAGTATCGCGGGACAGGTTGTTTAAGCGGTTCAAAGTTGAACCAAAAATTGTTCAAATCGAAAAATTAAATATGGGAACAAGCTGTACTCGTCGATATCTTTCTAATAAAAAAAAGTTTGTTCAAATCGGAATTTTCATTCAAAAGTTATTAGGGGGGGGGGGGGGATAGACAGACCGACACACTTTTTTCCCCATCTCAAAACCCTATTTTTCAATTTTTAATTTTTCGATATTTATTTTATTTTTTTGATCCTTTTTAACTTTTTTTTGGATTTCGGGATATTTTTAAGATACATTAGCAACTTAGAATGCTTTTTTTTTTTTGTTTTTCTTTTACTTCAATGGAAAAGTAGGCTAAAAAGCACATTTGAAACATCGGATTGCAGCTAAGAAAGTATCTTCATGACTACACCTAGTACAAATGGTACAAATGAATTCTCAACTTACTGCTTCTCTCTCTCTCATATAATTTTTGTCGAGTGGAAGTAAAATAGAAATTTAGGCCCAAAATCTGAATGACTGAAAAAGACCCATATATGACCCATCATATCTCTTACAAACATTTATTTTTGTAATCATTTGGTTTTTTTAACCATCGGCCGATGGAAGAGGAAAAAAATCGGCCAACTTTGAACAATCGGTATCGGCCCATCGGCCAAAAAATGATATCGGTCGAGCCTTACATACAAGCAAATGAATAATAATGTTCAAGTTTTCGTCATAAAATGAAAAAAATGTCTTGAGAGGCAGCAAGCCTGTCATTGAAAATTTTTCTGCGATGGGGGAGGGAGGGTGGGGGGCAATAGCGCAAAATACTCAATGCAAATTTTACAGCAAAATACCCCCCCCCCCGATTGACGAGCCTCAGGGGCGGCACATTGGATCTTTGCACACGGGCGGCCGACACACTAGGATCGGCCCTGAGGAGGGCTGCACGTGGAATGCCAGAAAACATCACATTTTCATAGACTGCAAAACTTCATATGCACGAACAAACCTTCTTATATTTAAAAGCTAAGAGTGGTATGTTTCAATTATACGCATATCTGAACAACAGAATACCACATTAGAATTTACATTTTCTATAAATTACGTCATAAAAATGAAGAATTCTGAAAAATGCCATAGGAAAAAAAATTGCGGGGTGATTCGGAACACTTAGTTCTGTTGTTCCAATTCAAACTAATTTGAAGGAAACTGTTTGAAAAATCAAGATTGAAATCCTAATTCTTCTAATCAAGACAAAGACAAGGATTTATTACTGTTTATTCTTTCTCGTGAGCAACTAGATCTTGGAATGACAAAAAGTTGCAGATTTCAAAAGATTTTTTTCTCCAGAAGACTTCTTTTTACTTAAAATACGAGGTTGGAAAGTCATATAGACTTTCTGTAATAAAAATCCGGCACACAGACAGTGATAAATAAGCGACAAAATCTTTAAGGACAATCCTCGAACCCAGGGATTTCAAGAAACTAAAGAAAAGGCATAGTTCATCCCAGGAGATGTTATGAAAAAACTTAAGCCAAGTCACAATTGCTAGTTGTAAGGACTAGTACATATTTGTGGACGACATGAGTGTTTTCAGTTCATGTTAAAGCTTTGTATTTCAATTCAAAAGCATTTCTTAAAATTAGGGGAAGACCGCTTATATTGGACCACTGCTTAAATTGAACCTTGGGCTTAAAATCTAGTACAGAGATCTTTGCTACACTTTAATAGTAGAAGTATAAAGTTTTAGGAATAAAAACAATGTGTATGAAGTTTCACCAGTCTTCGAACTGTTTAGCGTGAGTTACGGCTTGATTTGTGATGAAAACGTGAGAAATCTTATTTTGCGGACTTGTTTCTAGAAGGATTACTCAAAAACTTATAAATTGCGCTAAAATGTTGTTACAGTATCATAATCTGTGTTTAATAAGGATTACATCGATGTATTTACACGCGCGATTGTGATAGTTTTTGACAGAGCAATGAGCTGAAGAATAAAAAATGGCGTGTTTTCCTTTATTGGACCGAAAAATTTTTCCTATATTGAACCGGTGGTCCAATTTAAGAACATGATTTTAAACAAGACTTTTTATTAATCGTAACACAAAATAAGCGGCTACTTTTATTTAATAGCGTAGTTAAAATTATTTTAAGCATACTTTAACACCTATTCTCGATATTATTTAAACTTCTTTTATCTAGCACATTTTTATCAAGCAGAGGCTGCAACTTCTTAAAACGTATGTTTTTTTTCGCTCCATTCATTAAGCTGCAGTTTCAGGTTGTTAAACATACTTATTAACTGAAATAAAATTTACGCTGGTTTACCGAGAGAAAAATATGAAATTCTTCGATATTTTCGAAATGATTTTAAAAGGAAAAACAACTAATATGCTACTGAAATGTTCAATGTAGAAGCCGGTCTTTTCACTGTCCAAAAGCCCCAAAATATATTGACGTATAGAAGTAACCATCAGGTTGGAACAGTAATGAATGGTGAACGTGGAAGAAACACACTGGTTATTTGCTGCAAGTTTCCATGGTGAGCAATATACTTGTTCAAAAAAAATAAAGGTTTAATCACAAACGATAATTCACACAATTGATACAACATTTCATCAAAAATGTTAAGCCAAGCACAATGTAAGAAGAATGTCTTTCTATTAATAGAAAGGCACAGCACTTACATGAAGAACATTTATGCAATAAACTTGGCTAACGATAATGCTTTCTCTTTAAGCACATCATGCACGTAGATGTGGGCTTTATTCGTTGTCTACATATTTTAGTGGAGCATGTGATACAATGATGCGAGAACATCTAATGGGATCCATTATCTAATATCGTATTGGAGAACTGTTTGGTAACTCTTATGGGCAAACCGCAATCAAGGCCACGGCAAATGCTGTGAGTTGATTCTAAAGAACAGGAGTTTGGATTGTTAATTGACATGTATTTAATGTCACTGACTTGGCTGCATCAGAATTAGAGTCAAGTGGAGTCAAGTCAGATAAAACTACTCAAAGTGAACAGGTTACATGTTCTTTGTAAGTTGTACACCATGTACAAGAACTAGCTACGACTTAAACTAGTACAAGTTCTGCAGAATCGGCGGATAGTTCTCATCAAAACATGATTGCCAACTCTAACTATGATTTTTTAAAGCCGGCTCACATATCCCCTTTTCCTAAAAACATAGAAGGAACAAAAAGGAAGGCTATCTCAGCAATCATTCTAACACCGTATAAAATAGGCATAGAGCAGAAAAATTCGCACTAGAAGGAACAAGAAACTGCATAAAACAAATGTTGTTGCACTGTTTGTCATAGAGATGAAGTGCAAAACATGATTACGTGTATGAAATGCCATCGGCGAGTTTATCAACAGTGCCTAAGTGAGGCCGAAGCAAAAGAAATTCTACTGCAAATCCTGGAAAAAAGCTGTATAGTTTAAACATAAATTATTCTATGATTTCTTGGAACAGTCCAATTTAGGAAGCGCATGGTTCAATTTAGGCGCATATATTAATAAATTGGACTTTTGCAACTTTTTATAAGATAATTTTTTAAAAAATAATATTCATATTTTCCGAAAATATAAGCTCCTAGGGCAGTTCTTAATTAAATTTAGCTTACGATGCCCTATTTTGCATTTCTATTTTGCTTCACATTGAGCGACACAGGCCTCCTGTTCTTAGGGGGTCCAATATAGGCGGTCTTCCCCTACTTTTTATTTTTTATAAGTTCAAAATTATTTTGAATTTTGACAAATTATGAACGTTTACTGGTTTTGAAATTATGCATTTATTTGACAGTAATTATCTGTTCTTATTCTCCCCCATCAATATTACTCGTGTTTGTGAGACCTATTACAGTTTAAACTGAAAAAAAAAATTTTTTTAACATGTGTTCCGATTGACCCCTATCAGCGGGGTGATTCGGAACACCCGTCATTTCCCATACATTTTAATAATAACTGTTCAAAATGTTTTGTCTTTGCTTGGAATATCAAAAGTAAAGCAGGACCGAAGTTTTTACCCAAAAAATTAAATTAAAAAAAATCTTTTAACTGCATTTTTTACAATCAAAGCTAAAAAGTGTTCCGATTCACCCCATTTTACGGTACCTTTTTGGTGTTCGAAAACCCCTACGAGCTCCTCCAGGTAGCTAGGTAGCTAGCTCCTTGCCAAATTTGGTCCAGATTCGACATAAACTGTGTATTTGAATAGGGAACATAGACACACACATTTCTATGTATTTTTTTTTCCATTTTATTTATACGGATTTTAAAGCAGTGGAATATAAATGAGGATCTTTATTAAATGCGCAAAAAAATAATGATGATATCATCAATGGAAAACTTTAAATTCTGAAAATTAAAAAAAAAAAAAAAAAAAAAAAAAAAGGTTTTATACGACGGAAATATGTTCTAAAGCGATTTGACAACGCTTCTCTTTCCATGGAAAGAAAGGTTTAAAAAAAAGAGGAGAAACATCAATTACATATTTTAATAATACATTCAGATGTGTGTATCCTGTCCTTGTTGAAAATAGCTATTAAGCCCTAATGACGGTCGTTTGAGAGAAGCATTTGGAAACAATCACATAAATTTAATTATCTGTCTGTCACAATTCGTTTTCCCTCGAGACTAATCCTTCTCTTTTCTCTCACTCTTCTAGAAAAAAAAAAGTAATTGGAAATATGTTTGCCTTTCTCTCGATTACATATTTAGCTCCTGGCAATTTCACAGCAAATTCTTACCATTCCCCAGACAATCCCCCTCCTCTCCAAGATGGCAGGGTAATTACTTCCAGCTCATAACAGAACGCGATTTCGGCGCCAACTTGCTTTCACCTTGTTCCAAAAAACATCTATTACTTATTCCATCCCTCCCATATCGCCTATATGCCGCTATGCATATATATATATATGGGTTAGTGATGCCAGTCGACTACTGACTGGCCAATCGGGCGCCGGCGCCTCGGTTGATTGATTGACAGGAGGAGGGAAAGTTGCGACGTCCCGAAACAAGAAACATAACAACCTGTTGGGGCATCTTCAGAGGTGGAAACAATTAGGGTGTGAGGCGCACCCCAGGACTTTTGATCTCGATACTAATTGTCGACGGGATGATCGATCGAATCGATATCTGCTGTTTCTCTTTCCCTTTCGTTTTGGTTTTCGTCTTGCTCTCTCTCTCCCTCCCCCCCCTTCAGAGAGTTAAAAATGGTAATAGGAATTTATTGCCTCTTAATTACATTGTTGTAGATCGTTTTAGGGTTTTTACCATTTGAAGATGGTTTTTTGTATATCAGAGATGTGCCGGATGTCCAAATCCGCGGATATCCGTGGTAAAATAAAGAACTGTGTCCGTATCTTTTTCACATTGGACGAATTTTAAATGAATCTTATGATCTTTTAATTTCATTACCATGTGGAGCTTCTAATTTCTTGGTTTCGAAGAGTGACGCGACATCATACAAAAGTGAATAATCCCGTCAAAAAATCGATTGAAGATGCAGTCTCCATAAATCGGAACCTCCTTATATCAAACTTATATTTATCCAAATTTTCCATACATCGAACATTTAACTTATCTCCATATTCATTGCATGGAAAAGTTACTTCCGTATATCGAAAAATCTCCAAGTATCAAAATTATTTTTTGTACACAGTGGGTCATTTTATTCAACTTCAGATCGTTTGCTTCTCAAAGATTAAAGTCAGGAGTAAAAACAAGCTCAGTAACTGTTACTTAGAACAAAACAATCGAGTCGTTTTCTATTTAATGATACTTTTTGTCGTGTAACATCGATTTTCTAGCTATTTCTGGGTTTTTTTTCTGATAGTTGTTCTTCATTCCAAATATGCTAATCTTCAGTGGAAAGAAAATCATCAGAAAGTTTAGTTTTCAAGCCGACAAGAAATTAAATCCAAGAAACTTTGGAAACATTAGTTTCTGTATTTCAGTTTACAAAAAATGTTTCTTATAGAGTTTTTGTAAAAAGACAAACTTTCTTTGGTCAGTTTGTTACAAAACTGGCTGTTCATCAAGACTTTTGTTATTATTATTCATTTTTTCCTTTTTAAGAATGCAGCTACGATTATTGTAACCAATGTCTAGATTACTGTTTATTTAGAAGTAATAAACAAAAAATTTTCTTTAATTATTAGGACCCATTATGATAAAATTAAGCTCCCTTTCTATTTACCGAAATTTCTGTATGTCGATTTTTCTCACGGTACGTTGCTACACTGCAAAAAATGAACTGTTGTTTTTACAGTATAATACTGCCAGCCGAGGTTCCAATTTAAAACTGTAAAATGCACAGTCATAAACTAAAACTAGGAATTTTACAGTTTATTGCCGTAACATTTAGCTATATTATACTGTAAAAACAATAGTATAATACTGGCAGCTGAGGTTCCAGTTTAAATTTGTAAAATGCACGGTGATAAACTCTAAAATTAGCAATTTTACAGTTTATTGCTGTAAAATTATCGATTTTACAGTTTAGTACTGTAAAATTAGAAATGTTACAGTTTCTTGCTGTAAAATTAGCAATTTTTACAGTTTATTACCACAAAATAAGCTGTATCATACCGCAAAAACACCATCTAATTTTTAATGTTCTTGGATATATGGAGGTCCGATTGTAGTCTACAGTACGTGTGTTGTAAATTATGCTTGAAAAAAAAAAACTCTATTAGGATGCACAATCATGTTGATGATTGAGGGGCTGAACTCAAAGCTCAACAAAATGCAGTTCAGTTTTGGCGGGAAAGCCGAGACAGTCACCGTTAGAGATACTTTTTTGCTTCGTGGGACATGAAATGTTTCAATTCCCGTTGACATTTGGACGAGTCTCAGTCGGGTTTCTTGACCCTGTCATTTTCATATTCAGCCAGTTAAGAAAACAAACAAAACGACTTCCTAAGAAAATATACCGTTTCCGAGAAGAGATGCCAAGCGAAATAACAGAAAAGTTAACCGCGATTTCTAGTGGCTCTTTATTTTCCACATCCACGCGTCATTAGGTTTGTTTTATTTGGCAACATCGTCCCACCCGTCAATTAGTGCTCTCATTATCATTAAGAACGAAACTGAACTCTCTATTGGTTCGTTTTGTAATAGCTTTTGTTTAAAAAGTAGTTTTTAGTTGTTTCCCAGCTTTCTGTAGTTTTGTGTCATTAGACTTTAACTTAATAACCGAAATAGTAAGTTAAGAAGCATTCCCAGACAATGCACGCAATTGCAAGTAGCTTTTCGTTTATTAAGCATTATTTCAGAATTTATCTTTATTTGTTGGTTGGTCTTAAAAAGGTTTTGATGTTTTTCTGAAACATCGCGTAATTTTCTTGGAAGCAATTAATCATCGTAACGACTTAAACAACCGCAAAAATTATCCACATTATCATGCCTGTTACAATGGGTAATTTAGAGAAAGAATGACACTATTTGCTTTTCATAATACCGCTAGTGTTTCAATTAGTTCTTTTGAAACTGAATGATACAATCTAAGGTCTGAAGAAGCATTTTTTAAGCGTTATAATTGGTTATAATGTCCTCTGAAGAAAAAAATGTTTCGCAGTTTACTGAAAGTACTTTTCAGGAAACACAGGCAGACCTTCAGCTGATTGAAAGTATTCTACAGGAAATACCGGCATAGCACCAGTTTGAAATAAATGAGCGCATGTCATGAAGTATGGGGCAAAGATCTATATTTTTAATTGAAAAATACTCCTCACAAAGCTCTATATACAGAGTGGGTTATAAATTTCTGGATTAATTAGAAAAAAAAACAGCAGTATTATTTTACTATTTCAACCTGCTGTGTATACCGCAATATAAAAATTTGATTTCGATGTCTCTTTTAAAAGAAATTTTTCCCACCAAATATTAATACTTACAAAACCTTTTCATTTCGGCATCTTTTCATACCGTTTGGGAAGATGCCGTACACGATGTTTTTGAGCCAACTGCTGCATGTAATGTATTTCCTTGTATCACATATTTACCGACCGTTCGGAGTAGTTTTCTAGGTCTATGTTTCGAGTAGGATCATTGTTTCTTCTTGGACGTGTCGAAAAGCTATGACATCTTCCCAAAAAGAAAATACGGCGTCGTAGCCGGATGCATTTAACACTATTTCGGGTGCTCATCAGAGCAGTAAGAATGACAAAATGCTATGAAAACACCACTTAAACCCGCCGTAGATTAAAACCAATTCATGTATGCCCTCAATGTGCATGTATCTTCATTCTAACTGACAGGGCCGTGCTTAGGGGGTGGCAAACTGTGCCACCGCAAAGGGCCGCTAAAAATTTTGAAATTTTGGGGCCGCTAAAATATTACAAGAGAGCAAAATATTTTTGTGTGTGCGCAAGGAAAAAAACTTTGAAAAAAAAAAAAAAAAAACTTTTTTCTTCAAACTTTCGAAATATACAGGGTGTCCACTCTAATCGTGGACCAATAGCTAATTTCTAAACCGTTAGAGATAAGCATATAGTTTATTTAGGAAAAAATCTCAAAATTATGAAAGGAATTTTGGGTCTATTCAATGTTTTTCAAAAAATCAAATTTTGAAAGAGTTACGAAATTTAAATTTTTATACAGCCCCCCCAGTCCTATCAATCATATTTAGTAAAACATTCTTGACACTGTAACGTTTAAAACTAAAAAAAAATCACTCTTCTACCACAAAAATTGACCGAGTTATGACGTTTTGAAAAATCAAGATTTTGCATTGTTTCATGACGTCATCGAGAGATGGCTTAAGGGACCGTATGCGAAATCCTTCAAAATCTTGATTTTTCAAAACGTCATAACTCGGTCAATTTTTGTGGTAGAAGAGTGATTTTTTTTTAATTTTAAACGTTGCAGTGTCAAGAATGTTTTACTAAATATGATTGATAGGACTGGGGAGCTGTATAAAAATTTAAATTTCGTAACTCTTTCAAAATTTGATTTTTTGAAAAACATTGAATAGACCCAAAATTCCTTTCATAATTTGGAGATTTTTTCCTAAATAAACTATATGCTTATCTCTAACGGTTTAGAAATTAGCTATTGGTCCACGATTGGAGTGGACACCTTGTATAAAATACAAACCGCTCTTGGTGGTATGGCCAATTCTTCAATTCGTTTCTTATGCAAAGGCAAACTTGTTTTTTGGAAAAATTCAACAAATATAAATCTTATTTTCTGCCTCTACTCAGCGTTGGGACATATCGAATCGAAAGTATCAAAGATATTAAATTTCAAATTGGCGGATATTTAGGATAAATTAATTAAAATATCTGAAACTGTAACTGAGTCAAAATGCAAAACTGAAGCGAACGCTCTTGCAAGGGATATTGAAAGTTTCAAATTTCTCACCTCTTTATGTATATGATACGATTTGCTTGTTAATTTTGTTAGGAAAGCAAAGCAAAATTCTACTATGAATTACATACTGCTATTCAGCTACAGAAAAAACGCTTTTTTTTTTTTTTAGAAAAGTTCAGAAACACTGACTTTGAAATTCTCAAGCGCAGATCCAAAAATTTCTCAAGGGAGGGTCGATTTTTTAAATATTTTTTTTATTTATTACTTACCCTTAACTGCTTACATCTGCTGAATAACAAAAATTTCAGTCTTTAATTCTGAGTTTTTTTTTTTTTTTTCTTTTTTTTGAGGCTTGTGTTCCCCAACTTCTTTTTTTCTGGCATCCATCAGTGATCGTCTAAAAATTGCTTTTTCTTTTTTTGAATTACAGTTTCAAAAAATGTTTCAGGGAGGAATTCAGAACAACGTTTCTGTCCCAAATGTCAACAAAGACGGACTGAAATTGTGCCAATCCTCTCCCCCTCCCCCTGTTTTTTTTTTTTTTTTTTTGTATTCAATTCCAAAACATTTCCGAAGAGATTAGCCCTCACCCCAACGAAAACGTAAAAGAAAATTGCGTAAAATGTCATATTTTAAGATTAAATATCGTAAAAGTTCCAACGTAGGGCCCCTCATTGAAGTGATCGCTATTCCTTGTATCCGTCCTAAAATTTTTAAATTGCAGTGAAAGATTTAGCTCTCGCTTTGGGAATGAATACTAATGAAATTTCTTCTCCTACTGTTAGCAAATAATTTTTTACGAGTCAATCTGTTATGTCCAAATGGGAGTGTTTTCAAAAAAAAGAAAAAAAGAGTCTTCAACAAGATATTTTGATTTCTTTGCAATATTGCAGCATTAAAAACTTTGGAAGAGCATAATTTTTCTAATTGCAATAACTTGGCGTTGGAATTTGATGATGTGAATGGAAACGATTTATACACAGAGTTAATAGTTTTTATGAATTTCATTCCAGAGAAATTTTAACTTCAACCACTTAAATTTGTTTCATAACAGTTTCCAAAATGCTTTTCTAATAGTCTAAGAGCTAGCAATGTTTTCGAGTTAGAATTTTAAGACGTCTGGCTCTTTAATATATGTTTCCCTGTGCTCTTCCAAGCAGCATGCGGAGTGTCTGGCGGCAGAGAGTGGTTGCGTTTTTTACTGCGCATCACATTTTTTCTGGTAAAAATAGTGATTTTAAAACTATTTTGGGGGAATTAGAAGCTTAAACCTGTCGTAAGTAAAGTTATAAACATATCAATGGAAAGCTCTATTTTTTTTTTTTTTTCATTTACAGTGGTTTTTGAGTTTTCATTCCACTATAATTAGAAAAGAAGTTACAGTCAGAGTTGTAAAAACTCTTTTTTTTTTTTTCGCAATTTTTAAGTTTTTTAAGAGAATTGTATTTCGTACAGTTTTTGAAGTAGAAATCAAAAAATTGGCAGGATTTCTCATCTTGTCATGTATGTCCTTCACACCAAATTTTGCTAAAATTGAAAATGGTTGGTCAAAAAAATTTTTTTTTCATGAGTTATTTGACTTGGAATTGCATTAAAATGACTGAAAAATCACTATTTTTCCCAGAACAAGTGCGATGCGCAGATTGGTTTTTGTATTTTTTTAGATTTTTTTAAATTTGATTGATCAATTTGCTGCTCAAAAAGTTAGAAAAAATATTCTTCACTGCATCGTTTTTTTTTTCTTTTAATTTTATTTATTCATCTCTAGATTTTTCTTTTTTTCCAAATAAATGTTTGTTTTTGGTAAATTTTGTTATGTCTGTGTTTTTCCTTTCTTTTTTTATTTTTAATTCACGTAATATAGCAATTTTATAAAGTAAAATATCAAAATAATTGCCGGTTTTTATGTGCTGGGATTGGTGCAGTGGTTGGAAAAACTACATTTCTATTGTAGCGAACTACAACTACATTGTTATAAATGTAGTTAAGGGTGAATATCAGGAAAAGTGCCAATTTGACCATGGAAATTTTCAATTTTTAAAGATACTCATAAAATTAAATTAATTGGGTATTTCAAATACACATTAGTAACAATATTTTTTAAAAATTCGGGGCATGGTCAAAGTGAACATTTACCCCTCTTTTGGGGGGGGGTGTCTTAGAGCGTTACCGACATGATGAGAATGCTACCGAACTGACAAATATTACAGATTTTACACTTAGTGCACAAAAGTAAACACTTTCACTACCTTTTATGTTTAAGAACAAAATAATTATTACTTAGAATATAATAATATTTTCAGAGCCTGAACGCTTTTTAGTTTTATAAATAAAATTAGAGACTAATTAAAAGTCAGTTAAAGTCTAAATAAGTGCGACAAAGTTTTTTTCAAACAGATAAATAGGTGAATAGTTAAACATAAAAATAAAATGAAATTCTTAACACAATCTTTAAAAACGAAATTAGATCAAGACAGCCAGAGTTTGGCGGGGGAGGGAGATTTTCACTAAGCTGTTCTTAAGTTTTCCATTTTAAAACAAAATTATATTTTTGGGTGCAGTAGTTAGAAACGAAGGTCGGAATATTGATGTAAAAGAAAAGAGGGTGCAAAACGGCAATAATTTTGTTTGAAAACTCCAATTTTGCGGAAAAATTAATGTTTTTGAAGCATTTAAAAAACAATGAATAAACTGCTAAAATGGGAAAATTTAGTCGGATAAACGATGCACTTGAATCTACCTTTGTACTTTAAAACTCAACAAACTCATAACACGAAGAAAAAATTGCGAAAAAACATCGGTAACGCACGCATCAGTTTCGTAACAAATACCTTCTACTTCGGCGCTGCCGACATGACCGCTGCCAACATGACAAATTTCCCGCAATATGATAGCTGAACATTCCTAATTGAAGATTCGAAAATAAAAACACCTTATTATGTCCATGACAATGGGTTTCTTTTCCATTATGCAAAAATAAATTGAAAAATTACTTTATTTCGTGTCTAAAATTCCGCTGCCGACATGACACTTCATTTGGTAGAAACAGAAAAGTCAAGATTGAAAAAGTCTTACCTATAATTTAATGCAGCCGAAGTGAAAATTTTCCATCGGAACTGAAACATCACATATTAGAGCTTCTCCCAGCGTAATTTTTTGGCGTCAAAAAATGTTTTGTCTAGATTTTATCATTCCGGAAGTTGGTTCACTCGTCATGTTATGAAAACTTGTGACAAGCAGAAATTGCTTTTTTTTTATCGATCTAAATTCATTTTATCTAAATCTCAAGAGTTAAACGTCATAGATGAACACAAAACACGTTATTTCCTTTTGTATTTGTTTCTGCTGCGATGTTTTATAATCCACAGGATTTTTTTGAACTTTGCGATTCGAATGTGTGACGCGCTGCCGACATGACATTGAGACAATAAAAAGAGTTCTATAGTCACAAATTAAAGTAAAACCTGAAAATTTTGTCATGGATTGTATGTGCGACGCAGTTTATTGTATGGGAAAAGAAAATTTTTTGGTTTTTATTTGGAAGTGCTTGAAAAATTCATTTGTGACTTAAATTAGCACTTTTCCTGGTATTCACCCTTAACTACAACTGCAACTACTTTTTTTTTTAATATAGCGACTACAAACTACTTTTGAATATTGAATTGTAGTCGCCACTTCGCTACTTTTTAAAAAATAAATCCTATACTATAATACGAGGAATGTTTGTAATGTCGAAAATCGCCCCAGAATTAATAAACTCCGGTAAACTTGGGGGTCTGGGGTTTTTGGCCACGGGGAATCGATTGGCACCGGTTTTGAAGCGCTACGGTCGAAAAGTTCGGAGTTACAGATAGGATTCATTAAACGTTTGAGAAGATTTCTTACTACGCCATTTTCTTTATGATTTCTCTTATTGTTACCGTTTCATAGCAACCGCGTGCTAACAATGGATTTCATATTTAATCCCATCAGCGTAAATTTATGTTTTTCTGGTATTTGGCAAATAATTTTTGGCAACATGATAGAATTGTTATTGCTTTTGAAATTTAAAAGAGATCGATCAAAATAAAGTTAGAATTGGGTATGGGCAGCGGTAGAGCCGCTATATAGACAGGCCGACGCATCAAGCTTAAGTTTCACCACTTTGGATCCAACTCATAAACTTTCACTTTCATTTTTCATTGTTGAGGAATTAGGGTTACCAGAGTAAAGTTTCGGGACATTGCCAAGCTTTGTTAAATTTACGTAAAAAGTTACCAAAAAGCGATAACTGGCCAGAAAAGACAATCCTCACACACGCGCTGGATCCAAAGTGGTAATTTTGATGCTTCGGCTCGTCTATATAGGGACCTGAGGCCGCGGTAGTCCAATCGGTAAGTCGTCGGACTCGTAACCGGAGGGTCTCGGGTCGATCATATAGCCGCCGATCAAAGGTCCACCGTCTTCATTAATGGTTGCTGGGGGACGTTCAAAATGTTCGTGGTCACAAAATCCTCCAAGTGAAACGAAACCTCTGGGGTGTGCTGGCCCAAGGGTTTACTCGGTCCTTGCGCCTTCTTCAAAAATGAACAGAGCGCTCTTCAGGGCCCCATCCCGGTTAAAAATCGAGTTGTGGTATGTACGGGGGGGGGGGGGGACCTGGAGTGTAAAGTGAAGTGAAAGTCAAAACCAACTGGAACCAAATGCGTACTGGGAACAGGGACTCTGCATCCATTCTCATCAACCTCTCCCGCGCCTTCGGCGCCAAATGAAATGAAATTAGGTGTGATTTTACGGTGAGCGTGGATTAAATAGGGTTGTGTTTTTTAAAATAAATTACGGCTGTTTTGAATGCGTAATTGCAACCAAAGGCTCAAAAATGCTTTTCAAGTTCATCTAAATAAGTACTTCGCACTTTAGAAAAAAACGCGAGTTTACAAACCTCTTTTTTTTTAACCGAGCAGGCTCGGTCCCCTGGTACACGTTAGGGGTAATACGAGGAATGGTTGCCAAGTCGAAAATCGCCCCAGAATTAATTAACTCCAGTAAACTTGTGGGTCTGGGGTTTTTGGCCACGAGGAATCACGAGGTTTGGTTTTTCTAAATAAATTTGTCAAAAATATTGAACTTCAACACACTTCAATCTTTACACTGCTCACTTTGTACCATTTCTTTAATTGTATAGTTTTTTTTTTATTATCACTTACATTTTATTTTCTATGACTTTTCAAACTTAATCTTTGTATAGAATAATTCCCTTTCCAAACTCTAACTTTGTTAAGAAAAGTTTACAATGGTGCACTTTAACCGGTTATCTTTTCACCAATGGTTTCACAAATTTTCTTATGGCATGTATTGTTTTGATAAATCACAATTGAAAATTTAAATCTTCGAGTTAGCTTCGATACCTGTTTTCCTCGAGCGGAGCTCGGTCACCCGCTGGTAAATAAAAAACAAGCACCGTTTGGAGGATTGATCGAATAAATTCGAAAAGTGGTTTACATTAATAAATTAACTCATTTGAATATGGAATAGAACCAAGAATTGTCTTTGAATTTATTTGTTACTTTTCCTTGTTGTTCCTTTTAAAAATTGTTCAAAACAATTTTTACGAATATTCGCCACAAGAAAGGATTCAAAAGAAGAAAGATTAAAAGAATTCAACCTTCTTTTTTTTTTTCCCAAAAAACTTCTTGCCGGGGAATATTTAGGAACATGAAAATTATTTGAAGGAATATAAGAATTATAATGCCAAATAAACCAATGCCATCAAACAGATAGAATGTATTTCGTCAAAACGATGTATCTAAGATCAGCTCATGCTTTTTTGGTTCTTATTTCTCATTGCCTCGCTGCTGTACTCGTGCAAGATTTGCACCAGTCAGAGTCAATTGAACCTTGTTTTTTTCTCTTGTTCTCTTTTTTAAATTTATTGTTATTTTTTTTAATTTCAAAGTAATTTGTAGATATCGCTATAAAGTATTTTTTTTTTTTTTTTGTATCGCGCTACTCACTACTCTACTTTTTTTTTTTTTTCAAAAGTAGTGCGCTACACGACTAAATACTAAAAAGTGTAGCTACTATTTAAAAAAAAAAAAACCATATTATACAGTAGTTTCGCTAATTGTAGCGCGTTACTTCCGACCACTGGATTGGTGCATGTTGCGGTGTGTAATAATTTATATGTATTATGTTTTAGGAGAGAGGAAATGAATAAATAAAAGAATGATTATTTATCGAATATTAAAACATTTCGCACAGGGCCGCTAAAACTCTAAGCACGCCCCTGCTGACTAGCTAGCTGTTTTTGTTGATGCTTGCGGGTGAAACACATGCTACGGTATGTTCCCCAATACGGCGTCTTCCCCGAATCTACATTAACATAAAATTTGTGTTATTTTTACACTAACAACCAAATATTTCGGGGACAGTGCCCCTCACCCAACTACAGCACTGCATCTAGGAAACATCTAAATCTACACTGACACATGAAAGTTGTGATTTCTGGGAGACGTCAACATTGATTCAGGATTTGAATGACGTCTAGTAGACGTCATAGTGTGTCAAAGGGTTAAGTGGTTCTAACCGGCGTGACGGTTATGAAATACGATGTCTTTGTACCACTCTTTTTCACAATACACATCTGCAAACACATTTCTACAGTTGCTTTTGTAGCAACTGTGACGACATCTTCGTTATTTTTTTTTTTTTTTTTGGCATATAAGCTTGATGAGCTAGCCACAGACATCCTTCTAGAATAAACTGAGCACTAAACCGCAACATATAGTTATAAATTAATGGAAGGGCTTGGAGGATGAAGGGGCAATGCTACATTTTGAAAAATTAACACTCTGGAGGACAATGGTAAGCAATGGATACAGGATACAGGTAATCAAATAAAACTTGGTATATCAAAAAGTAGATGTCATTTGACCAATTTCATATGCTTACTAACGACAAAACCAAAAAACAAAACGCTGCAACAATAAAACTTGGAACTTTAATTACTCGCAATTTATATTTTGTCACACAACTCCTCATCTCCCAAGCCCTTCAATTACAGAACAGGTCTTATCTGTCTGTTGGTTCGATTATGCAATTTTTCCCAAGGAACCACTGACGTATCTTCATACTACACAGTTGCATTTTCTAAAATTTTTGAAAATAGTAGGCGAGTCTGGGGTCCAACATTTCCCTCAGAATACTCACGCATTTCCCGCATCATTCCAGCTTAAACACCTTCGCCACTCATTCCAAAACGTGATTTGTACTTCTCTCGCTCTGAAAGAGTAAGGAAAGAGGGGATCGAAAAAGATGCTGCAGGGATTCGCCTTAACTCAGTTCAATTCACTTCACTGAGCGTGAAAGAAACGATAATATGGCTTACGTTAGTCTGGCTTTGATGTAATCAAAACTTTCATTTCTCCCTATTAAAAACTGTTCTCGCCTGTTTGCCTGTCGATCTGTCTGAAGCTTGAATTCCCCAAAAACTGAAGGAATAGAGAATCGAACAAAGTACCATTCGATTCTACATTTTCTTTTCTGAAGAAAACGACCAAAATCCTAGTTGTGCGATTTTAATTAACGGAGCTCTAATACTAATTGTGATCACAGTTACGCGGATGATGTTCAGTGTTCCCGTTGTTTATAATCTATTTTTTCATTAAAATATATGGCTTGTATAAGGGCCGGAACCAGACCTTAGTTTCGGGCAGGGCCGTCGGCAAGGGGGGGTGTGGGGGGGTGCTACACCCCCCCACTTTTCTGAAGAAAGGGGCCGCCGATTTTATTTTATCATCAAAATGAAATTTTAGAAAAATATTTCAGGACTTTAAAGGAAATTTAAAAGAGAAGCGGAATAATTTAAACATTATTAAGAATATCAGTAAACCTGAATTTCTAAAAATGTCCTGTATTTTCCGCGGCCCCAATTATTACTTATCAAAAATACATAATTGGGGCCGCGAAAAATAGTTAAGATTCCTTCACAGCAATATTCGTTGCGAAAAATACGAAATTTTCTCGTTCATGGGGTCATGTAAACGGAAAACTATAGGTCGCCCTGCCCAGTTTGGAAAAAAAAAAGTACTGTATAAATATGTGCGAGAGCATTAAAAGGTACGCGAACCTCTGTAACTAAAATTAGTTAAATTAATAAAACATAAATCAAATTATATATACATAATTCAACAAGATCGATGCAATATGAAAAAAAAGAATACATGCTGAGGGCCGCCAAATTTTATAGATTAAATAAATTAAAATAAATGATCGATGCAATAATTAAAAGAGAAAAAAATGTAATATGCAGAGGCCGCCAAATTTTATATTTTAAATGAATTTAAATTAAAGAAAATTACACAAAATACCATTATCGAAAGATAGTGCAATGTTTAAACTGAAGATAATTAAAAAGAAAATTTATCACTTTTCACTTTGTGTTGGGACCGAACGAATTTTTTTACCGCGCGTGTCGGCTTGGATTTACTTCTCCGGTAACAGTTGCTATGCTACCAATGAAAGAACCTTCAGTAAACTGAAATTCATCAAAAATGTTTTGACGAGTACAATGGGAGACCAGTGTTTAGACTCTCTAGTACTGCTGGCATGTGAGAGAGATATTACGGACGCCATAAATTTAAAGAGTTTAGTAAGCAAATGGGCTGCATTGAAACACAGGCGCTGTCAATTTTAAATTATAATTTTTTTACCAATAAAATTTGTGAAATGTATTTTTAAAAAACTAAGGAGCAGATAAACAATTTTGTCTCTTTTCAATAGTTTTTTTTTTTTTTTTGTTACTTTTTTGTTGAACAAACTGGATTTTGAACTTGCAATTTAAAAAAAGAAAAAAGGAAGGAGAAAAAAAGAAAAATACTCATATTTATCGGGAATTTTTTTTTAATGGTAATTAATTGGATCTGCATATCCAGAACATTTTAAAGCAGTTGAACTTTTTCTGCGTTTCCCACAAAACTTAATAGCATGAATGCTCAAGAGACAATCACCGCAAAACAAGGGAAGAGAAAAAAGGTGCCTCATGAATCGTTTAGAATATGCCCGGCACAGAGCAGATTGCCAAAGGGTAAGACTTTAACAAATAAATGCTTACTATTATTATTTATTGTTTATTAATATTTTTTGACATTTAACATTTATATGGTGTTTGTATAAATAGTTCTGCATATTAATTTAAAGTTTTAAGCATGTGCTCAAAAACTCAAAAGCTGTTTGTAGCCACTGAGGCTTGTCATTTTGAATTTTTCCATGTGTGTAGGAGGAGGGGGTATACTAAATGCTAATTTTATAGGGAAAAAAAAAAAACAAAAATTGCGTCCACCTTCCATCTTTGTAAAAAATATTAGATTTCAAAGCTCGGAGGAAGCTATTTCCCTCACCCTCCCTATATGCAGGGGCAGCCCTAGCGGCGGACATTCCGCACCCCTGTCCGGGGCGGTAAATCTTAAGGGCGGCATTTTGGTTCGAACACCTAAAATAAATTTTTGTTTAAGAAAAGAAAATGTATAAAACTTTTTTACAAATATCATTCTTTTTGTAACTTGGAATCTTGAAAAATATGAATGTAGGGATATTTAAGTGTGGCATTTAAAGGTATCCACTTCAACACAACACATCATTTTTGGCTATTGCAACATTGCTTATTAAAATAAACGAATCTTGAGAAACTATAATATCAACGGAGACATAAGAAAAAAAATATATTACACAGTTTTTTTAAGCATGTAAAGATTTCGAAATTGTAGATAGGAGACAGTGGAGCCAAAGATACTCTGGTGGAGCCCCCGAACATAGTTTTTTGGAAGGAGAAAAATTCTCATCTCACCAAATGAAGCGATAATTTCTGCCGAATCCAAATCATCAGTGAAAATTTGCTGAATAAGAAAGGTTTTTAGGAGACTACAGTGTTCTCTCATCGGGACACACGGGATAAAATATTTGGAAATTATATTGACTGATGGAAATCACGGCATATAAATGCGCTTGACATAGCACAGAGGTCGTCAGCTTATAGGTTCTGGGAACTCCTTAGGGTTTCCCAGCTCAAAATAATCCGCAGAAAATGAGAAAAAAAAATTTTTTTTTTGAAGTTTTTTTAAAAAGTTTCTGAACAATTGTAGAAGAAAGAAAAAAAATATCTGCATTTTATCTTCAATATAATCCGCAGAAAATCCACAAAATGTTTTTTTTTTTTCTTTTAGTTTTCTCTGAATATTCTGCAAGTTTTTTGAAGCTTGTTCCAAATATGGTTAAATTTTGCTGCAGATTATTAAAAGCTTTTCAGCACATTATTTTTTGCTGGGTTTTGAAAATTCTAAAAGGGCTCATCTATAGTGATCAGTATTTTCTCAATTATAGTGCCAAACACCAATTAAAATTTCAGTTTTTATGAAAGATCAAATATTTTTTAATATTTCCAAATCAGTTTTTAAAATATCCTCCTACTCAGAAAGAAATATTATCTTGAATCAAAACTACTTTTCGCAACTAACACTTCTGAACTCTTGATAATTGAAAGAGAACAACAAATTGATGTATCTATACTGACAAGAGCGGCTGGAAAGTGCCTAACATACATTTTTTCTATAGTCTTTGAAAATTAATGTCTTTAAAACTCCCTGAAAAGTGCTACAACTTTATTTTTTATCAAGTGTATGAAATGAACCATTAATTTTCCGAATTCCTGGGATGTTACTCTCCTGATTTCTAAATCTTTACACCATTTCTTTCAAATTATTTAATGCATTTTTTCCCGATTGATCATGTTACATTTAGTACAGTGTTGTGTTAGTCGGTGGGTTGGAGCGATGATCAAACATTAATTATATACCGATAGCCGATGTGAGCAAGAGACGGTGTGTTTTCTTTTCGCCTCTCAAGCTCTTTTCTCTGTCGATTAATGTCAACGACTTGCAGAATCACAAGCACGAGCAATTTCTATTTTGATTGGTTTCAATTTGCAAAAGAAGGTAAAGTTTTTAAAAAGTTTTTGTTTGCATATTTTTCTCCTGACATTTTTGTAGTCTTGATTACTCCTCATAAGGCCTCAAAATGCAAAATTTTAGATCTCTTTGTAAAAAATTTTCTCGGGGGAGAAGCCCCCGAACCCCCTGAAGTTACACATATTTTATACTCAATTTAAAGTGGTCACTGCATCATTCTCTTCATGCCCATCCATCTTCAAATTTTATGAAAAAACATACACACATACACAAAAGAAAAAGAGAAAAGCCAGCAAAGAGAGAAAAAGAAACATGAGGTTCTGTATCATAAGTTTTACGGACTACAAAAGGAGTCCCATGTTTAAAACAGAGTAAGGTCAAATTCGGTCAAATCCTACTATGAATATAGGAGTTTACTTTGTCACGTTTTATATTCACAAAATTTATTTATTGGCTCGTATTTATCAGCAGTTTTTTCTTTTCAAACTTTAATCGGGGACAAGGGCGGCATTTTGAATTTTTGTCCAGGGCGGCAAAACTACCAGGGCCGCCCCTGCCTATATGATGAGCCCAGGGCCGCCAAATTCTCAACACCCCCCCAGATATTTCAGCTAGCGACGGCCCTGGTTTCGGGGAGGGTTTAACCAAACCTATTGCCCGTGAAATTTATAAAATCAATAAAATTTGATTTCGTGTTCCATATTCTATTGATTTTTGTTATAATAGATGTTAAAAGGGTATTAATATAAAAAATTTAAAAAAAAAGGACTCATCTTTTCAATGAAGAAAAAAAAAAAATCTGGATAGATGAGTTTACTCATATACGCGCATTCGAAGGAGTATTTTGAAATTTCTATCTTACGGCCACTATAAGATGTGTTAAATATAGAATTTGGTACTTACAAATTTGAAGAGAATTTTAGTGTTTTTTTTATTTATATTAAAAATTCGAAGGGAAAGGTGAATTGTTTAGAAGTTATGTTTGCAATAACTACAATAAAAGTATAAACACTGCAGAAAAAACACTTTATTTGTACAATTATTCAGTAATGATAATTTTATTTTTAATGTACAGTAAATAAGAAAATCAAAATAAAATAGCATATTTTTTTCAGTGAGAAACTATGAAAAGCATTTTTGTAACAGCTTTGAAAAATTTCAGAGGGTGTTTGAACACTAAAAACCCACCCCTTGAATAAGGCCCTGATTTGTATAGCTACCAAGTTTTTTGGAGCCCTATCTTGTTAATCTACTCGTTTGATGCATTAAAGTACAGTTCACTCTAGATTATCCGTGGATCTTTTCATACTTTTTTTTCCTTTTGATGGTGATAAATTTACTGAATGCAGAAAAATGCCCCCATTTCAACAATACGTGTCTAAGTCCTCCAAGTGAAACGATACCTCTGGAGATTCTTGACCAGGGCTTGGCTCGGCCCTTCTGGATCAAAAGAACACAGAGCTCTGACCTAAATCGGACTTCCACCTCAATGGTGCTCGTTGAAACACAAGCCATATTTATTCCGCCTTAAATCAGGTAGATGTGTGAACTCGGGCTCGATTTCCCGAGTGGTTTTAGAAACAACAACAACAACAACATCTATTACTTAGATACATGTGTGAATATAATTCATATTTTTAACTATTGTATACAGTAGTATTATTTTTACCTACCAGCGGGTGACCGAGCTCCGCTCGAGGAAAACAGGTATCGAAGCAAACTCGAAGATTTAAATTTGCAATTGTGATTTATCAAAACAATACATGCCATAAGAAAATTTGTGAAACCATTGGTGAAAAGATAACCGGTTAAAGTGCACCATTGTAAACTATTCTAAACAAAGTTATTGTTAGGAAAGGGAACTATTCTATACAAAGATTAAGTTTGAAAAGTCATAGGGAATAAAATGTAATTGATAATAAAAAAAACTATACAATTAAAGAAATGGTACAAAGTGAGCAGTGTAAAGATTGAAGTGTGTTGAAGTTCAATATTTTTGACAAATTTAGAAAAACCAAACCTTGTGATTCCTCGTGGCCAAAAACCCCAGACCCCCAAGTTTTCCGGAGTTAATTAATTCTGGGGCGATTTTCGACTTGGCAACCATTCCTCGTATTACCCCTAACGTGTACCAGAGAACCGAGCCCGCTCGGTTAAAAAAAAAAGAGGTTTGTAAACTCGTGTTTTTTTCTAAAGTGCGAAGTACTTATTTAGATAAACTTGAAAAGCATTTTTGAGCCTTTGGTTGCAATTACGCACTCAAAACAGCCGTAGTTTATTTTAAAAAACACAACCTTATTTAATCCATGCTCATCGTAAAATCACGCCTAATTTCATTTCATTTGGCGCCGAAGGCGCGGGAGTGTTGATGAGAATGGATGCAGAGTCCCTGTTCTCCAGTACGCATTTGGTTCCAGTTAGTTTTGACTTTCACTTCACTTAACACTTCACTTCACTTCACACTCTCCAGGGTCCCCCGTACCTACCACAGCTTCGTGGTTTAACCGGGATAGAGGGCCCTGAAGAGCGCTCTGTTCTTAATTTTGAACCAGAACCTAGGGTCGAGCAAACCCTAGGCCCAGCACCCCCAGAGGTATCGTTTCACTTGGAGGACTTTGTGACCACGACATTTTTAACGCCTCCCAGCCACCATTAATCAAGGCGGTGGATCTTTGATCGGCTGGGTTTCGAACCCGGGTCCCTCCGGACACGAGTCCGATGCCTTACCGATCGGGCCACCACGGCCCTCTTCACTTAACACTCCAGGTCCCCCCCCCCCCCCAGTACATACCGCAACTCGATTTTTAACCAGGATGGGGCCCTGAAGAAAGCTCTGTTCATTTTTGAAGAAGGCGCAAGGACCGAGTAAACCCTTGGCCCAGCACACCCCAGAGGTTTCGTTTCATTTGGAGGATTTTGTGACCACCAACATTTTTAACGTCCCCCAGCAACCATTAATGAATGTGGACCTTTGATCGGCGGCTATATGATCGACCCGAGACCCTCCGGTTACGAGTCCGACGACTTACCGATTGGACTACCGCGGCCTCAGGCCCATATATAGACGAGCCGACGCATCAAGATTACCACTTTGGATCCAGCGCGTGAGTAAGAATTGTCTTTTCTGGCGAGTTATCGCTTTTTGGTAACTTTTCATGTAAATTTAACAAAGCTTGGCAATGTCCCGAAACTTTGCTCTGGTAACCCTAATTCCTCAACAATGAAAAATGAAAGTGAAAGTTAATGAATTGGATCCAAAGTGGTGAAACTTAAGCTTGATAAGTCGCCATGTCTATATAGCGGCTCTACCGCGGCCCACACCTAATTCTAACTTTATTTTGATCGATCTCTTTTAAATTTCAAAAACAATAACAATTCTAACGTGTTGCCAAAAATTATTTGCCAAATACCATAAAAACATAAATTTACGCTGATGTGATTAAATATGAAATCCATTGTTAAAACGTGGTTGCTATGAAACAGTATAACAATAAGAGTAATCATAAAGAAAATGGCGTAGTAAGAAATCTTCTCAAACGTTTAATGAATCCTATCTGAACTCCGAACTGTTCGACCGCAGCGCTTCAAAACCGGCGCCAATCGATTCCTCGTGGCCAAAAACCCCAGACCCCCAAGTTTACCGGAGTTTATTAATTCTGGGGCGATTTTCGACATTACAAACATTCCTCGTATTATAGTATAGGATTATTTGGATTACTGTATAAGTTTTGCATCAAAAAGTGATTGATGAATAATCAAAGTGTTTTTAACGTAATACAAAAGTGTCACACTTCCTTTCAGGGCCTGATTAACCAAAAGGCTCGGGAAGCAGGAGCTCCCCTTTAACATTTTCAGAGGGCCCAAAAATGACAAAACACCTGCCTTTTAAAATTCTACTTTCTGCTTTTAAATGCATGTCTAAAGGTAATTGTAAACATTAAAACTGGTTCAATAAACATTTTCCGGAAAGTTTTATGAAAGTGAAAACATTTCATAAAACGTTAATCCCACCATAAGCTATTTTTAAACGTGAAATTTGACCCAACTTTTTTACAATGTACTTTTATAAGTTTTATTAATTTTGTGAAGTAATAAATCTAATTTAGCATCTAATCATAGAATTGCAATGCAACCACATGTAATGTCTGAAAAATCTATTTATTAGTGAGGGAAGAGGATCGAATTTAGTCTCAATTCTGCTTGAGCCACTTTTACAAATAATAGCTGTACCCTTACCAAGATTTGTTTCAATATCTCCAGAGTATAGAAATATTCCCTCCTCGCTTAAAAAAGCAGGGGGCCTTCAAAATGAGACTGAGCTTCTCCTAACTTCAGAGGTTAATCGGGCCCTGCTTCCACTATCTGTCTTTCCGAGTCTTTATACCAAGTGAACTAGCGCCGATTCACGCGGAGCGGGGTGAATCGGGGTGAGCGAGGCAGAAAATATGGACGGAGCATCGGCTGTGGGTGCGGTGCGTCGGGTTCGTTGCACTCGGAGCTGCGCGACAGGGAAGGACATCTTTTCGCGGGCGTGCTCTCGTCACTCGAGAGACCGCGCGAGACAATGCCGCAGTGGAGGAGTGGCATTTATTTTGGTACACACATCGTATGCCGCGGAAATGCAAATTTCGAATGTCGCCGGGAGCGGGAGCTGCTCTCCTGATCGCTTTAGAGCTCCATGTGAAAATGCGAGAAGAGTTAGCATCGAACTGAGGAAATTGTGTGAAGTGTTATCTAGGGATGCACCGGTAAGCAAATTGGCCGATTATCGTTTACTCGGCTGCTGTTAATCGGTTGAGCGATTAATGATAAAGATGTATTGCTTTTTTTTCTACCCAATTTCACCATCAGTTTTTTTTCTTTCTTCAACAATTCGATTTTTTTGAAATAGTAATTTCTTTCCGAAGAGAAGATTTTTTTTTTCCATTTTCCAATTTTTCCAAAATAATTTCAAAAATTTACCCACTTTCTTAGAGTTAATTTTCATATTATTGTCAATTATATTATATTAACACATTGTTAATTATGTTGACTAGACATGAAAATTCAAAACAAGAAATTTGGGGAGACTGTGATGAGCAATCCCCAATAAACCCCTAATTAAGGAGTGTTTTTAATTGAAATTTTTCAATTATCAGTAGCCATTTAATTTAAGACTTTTATCCTTTGTGGAAATTAGAGGTTATCTGAAAGCACTATACTAAGGAGAAAAGTATCGGCGCCCTATATTTATTCAAAATAGGAAAAATGATCTATTTAAAACTTAATATCAACTGTGAGGATTATCATTACTGTTGAATCAAATAATTCATCATGGTTTCTTAGTGAAGGTATATTTTAAAAAATAATATTTGAAAAATATTTTTTCCACCGATTAATCGGCACGATTTCGCCGATTGTTAATAATCGGCAAAATGGCCGATTAATCGGTGCATCCCTTGTATTATCCTTTGCAGCAGAATTTTCCGTCGTATATCATTATACCAAATTTCCGTCTCATTGAAAGACCTCGCGTGAATTCTAGATGGATACGAAAGCAGTATAGTCCTCTTTGGACAAAGACAACGGGGTGAAATCGAAATTTCTCTCAATTTTATACCCTTCTACACTCTGGCATATCTCTTTTTTTTCACGAAGTCACTTCAAAGTATGAGTATTTTGAAATGAAAAAATTCCATAAAAATGCTATGTATTGACAGTTACTCAAATTGCGTTTTCCCTATTAAGGACCGTAAGCTTTGCAGTAGAGTATGAACAGTTTACAGATTTTTCCATCAAAAAAAAAAAAAACAAAAAAACGTATTTTTCAAACACTACCTTTTTTCGCTAAGATTCAGATGTCTCAATCACATGGGGCGAGAAATTTTTAATACAATATCATTTGTAGTCTAATATTTATAAAATACGTTTCGAACTTTAGAGACACATGATGTCATAGTTTAAAGGGTTTGAAATTGCGTTTATTACTCGTCATAAATCTTAAGCAAAGTACGAGGCAAATTTTACTTCGCATTCTTTTCACCACAGTCACAATTCCCTGTAGAGCTTTACATGCCAACGTCAATATAGTAAAAAAACTATCTTATTTAGTTTTTTTTAAATATTAACGATTAAACCAAATTTTCGAATTAAAAAATAGAAGTAAAAGACAGATCCTTTTGTATTTTTCTTTTTTAGAACCTTTAAAAAAAATAATAGGATCATCTCTATCTCTTCTCTACTAATAATGAAGCTCAAGGCTCAAGGTGGGTCTGTCTTCCTTTCCTTCCTTCCTTCTGTCTGTCTGTCTGTGACGTGCGTAGGGCCAAAACCGTTCGGTCGATTTTTTATGAAATGTAGCACAAAATTAGTTCGTAACATGAGAATGTGCACCTCGAAGCGATTTTTTTTTTAAATTCGATTTTGTTCGATTTCTGTTCTATTCTTAAACTCATTTTTTACATGAATTTTATAAAATGGGGGAGAAATATAACAGATAAATTTTCAAATTTTTTTCTTCGAAGTATTATTTAATGACAATGGAAATTAATACTAACAAAAAACATGCTCTATCAAGAGGAAGGAAAAAAAAAAAAAAAAAGAAAAAAAAAACGACGATAGAAATAATTATATCAAGAATCAATCATTAACCACAACAAGAATTATAATCCCGAATTCGTTATTAACAAATAGTATGTTAAGAAATCTAATTCCATAAATGAAACACGCCGTGAAATGAAGTGTATAATCGATTTTTTTTACAGGTCCAACGCAAACGCAGGATTATATCCAGAGTTCGCTGTAAAAACATTAAGAACGATTGTCCGAAGCCTACTTGCGAGGATCCCGTCTTGCTTCCCCAACGCTGCTGCAAAACGTGCCCCGGAGAAGGTAAACTGTCCTCTTATTAAATTACTAGCCGGGTACCCGGCCCTGCCCGGGTTTCTGCCGGGTTAGTGACACTCGTTCATAAATTTTTCAACATTAAAGTGCATATCTATATACACAAATGGCTACTTCTGTAAACAATGGTAATTTTTTCTGTCTGGACTAGAGATGAAAATGGTCGGAAAAAAACCGGAAATTTTCGGGAAAAAAACGGTTTTTTTCCGTTTTTTTCCCGAGGAGGTTTATTTCCATTCCGGAAAAATTGAATTTTTCCATTTAATTTTTAAGAAAGAAATGACTAGAAAATCTTTTGTTTGTATAATTGTTAGAAGCGTTAATTTATTGAATCCTGTATTTTTTCTTTTCATTTAAATCCCATAAACATGCTGATGCAAAAGCATATAGCCATTATTTTCGTTTTTTTTTTCCTTATTTAATTACATTGCAGGTATCAAAGAGCATTTTTTTTAAATCGTGTACAAAATACTAGTTTTCTAGGATAATTATGAAAATTGGATACTGAAATTGTGCTAAAATGTTCAATTTCTGGTCGTACTCCCCGATAATTTGGCTCGACAATTCGGCCCGATTCAGCTTGGAAAGCAGAAAAAAAGATAAATAAAATTTATCCAGTTTTTAAGGAAATACTTGAATATTGGCCATTTTATAAACATTACGTTCTCTACTCTAGGACAGCACAATTTTTAATTGAAAATGTTAAAGCAATAGTAAATAACTACAGAAATTTATGTTAAAAACACATTTAAATATTTTGTAATAAGTGAACCACTGCTCAATTAGGTAAAATATAATTCTGATTAAATTCCAACTTTTGTAAACACAACAGATTTTATAATTGGCCTACTATTAGTGTATGTTTGATATTAAAAGTACATAAATTATTTCTTATGAAAAATTACATTTCGCCACTGAAAGGTAAAATTATTTCATTATTGATAAGTGCGAATGCACAAAAATTTTCATTTTTTAATATGAATTCTTTCATAGAAAATGCATTACCTCACTTTTTAACTGATTTTCTTTATGTACTTCCTCTACTTTGTGTATGTATAAAATAAACTGTCCCACACATATTTAATTTTATATCATTGATTTATCAATTTTCTGTTAAAAATTGTTAATTTCCTTTTGGTATTTAGATATTTTCCAAAATTTTATATTAATATGCAATATTACTAACATTATGACAGCATATTTACAAAAAATTTAATAACTTAATTTAAATAGTTTACATATCTTTCAAAGATTTTTATATGTCTAACAATTCAGAATTTAAAATCGTACTAAGATAATAATTATTAACGATCTGTGTATTTAAAGTAGCACAAATATAAAATAAATAACTAAATAATAAAAAAAAACTATATTGAAGTAAGTACACTCATCTTTATTGAAAATTCCAAGCAGAATTCAATGCTATCAACTATTAAAACTCTCTCAACACAACTCTACACAGAAACTTCTTTAACAAAGCCAACGTCCTCTCAGGAGCGCCCAGATGGGAAGTCACGGGAGGTCACTATGACCTCCCAATAATTTCCGTATTCGGCACATTTTGTTGGCGATTCGGCAATTTGAAGGCAATATTGCAACATTGAGATTTGTTGTTCTTTTTAGTTTTTTGAATTGTTTTTTCAATCTTTTTTTCTTATATAGGACAATGCCTCATGTACGACATGTGTGCATGCTTGTATTTTATCATTCGGCAAATTGATAATTTTCCCCCTCCCAAAAATTTTAGTTCGGGGCGCCCTTGCGTCCTTTTAGTGAAGGACTAATTTTACTTCTTCATGAGATGAATAAGCATAACTTCAGCCACAGAACGAGGTTTCCGCTGACTATGCGACTGTGCTTGCTAAGCACATAATAGAATCTACAATTGAGCTCAAACTGAGATATTGCATTTTAAAGAGCTGCGCCTCCATATATTTTGTTGTGATGACTTTTTATTCAGATTATTAAAAAAAAGTTTCCAATCACAAATGACTACAAAACATTTTATCACATACGAAACAGAAAGCAACCTCTGGTTAAGCAACTCTGGTTTTGTTGAAAAGTTGGGGTACGACTATTGTGCTTAGCATGGCAGTGCAGTAAGTTGAAACTCCAGTTTAAATTTTGTTCAGGTTTAGAAACCATTACGCAGTTTATAGTTTTCTATTAGAAAGGTTAAAAAAGAAGTTATTTAAATTTTATTTGGATTTAGATTGGGTGGGGAAAAACCAGAACTCAATAATTTTCATTTTTAGATAGTGAGGTTATATTGCAAGGGAGAAAAATCATTCTGATTTTTCTTTCAAACACTATTATTGATGTTTGAAAGTATCTACTTATTATTTTAAGTTTTAAAGGCAGTCTAAAGTAGAAAATTTAATTCTAAGGGTTAGACACACTTTATCCAACATTAACAGTGAAATGACGATATGATTCATTTGTGGAGTTTGACCAAGAGAGCTTTGAGTTATAAAACAGAAAGGCTATTTTTTTTCCTATTAAAACCTACCTAATTATGCGTATTTCTGTCATCAGGAAAAATAATATGTGTTGATTGCATATATTTTTAATGATTAACCTTTTAAATGGTCCAAGAAAAACAAAACTATTAAAAAACGCTCTTTTTAATTGTAAAAAAGTCAATTTTTCATTTTTTTCCAATTTTTCCGGAAAAAAACAGGAAAAAAAACGGTTTTTTTCCATCACTTCAAAATTTCCAGAAATTTTACATCTCTAGTCTGGACAAACTAAAAAACTGTATTACACACCGTAAATACAAATGCAAGCTACAAATAATGTTTAGGTATATCGGAAGTGAGCTTGGTACAGGGTGCGGAGGAGAAACTTGCAGACTTGAAAAGTCAACTAATTGAAAAGAACGTCATGTATCAGTTTACTACTTTTTATAAGATATGGTACCCATTCTGAATTTTTATATTAGTTAGATTTAAAAACTACATCGAGAAGAATGGCGACCCCTGTTAATGAAGCACTTATCTACCCTATATTTGAAGTTTTGTTGCACTCTTTCGAGCATATATCGACTGGGATGTTGGTGAGAGTAAGCCGGATGTTGTTGTTCAGGCGTTGCAGGGTCCGGGGCTTGTCGCTGTAAACTATCGATTTGAGATACCCCCATAAAAAATAGTCAAGCGTGTGAAATTGGGGGAGCGGGCTGGCCACGGTACGTCACCTTTCAAGGAGACGTTATCACTCAACTGGTGAACCACAGCAAGTTTGTAGGGATGAAACTGAAGTTCGTTGTGAAGAATTCGTCTCAGTGTCCAATCAAAAATCCCCAAAGCAGCAGCGTGTTTACGCGCCGAAAGCCTGGGAGAGCGCAAAAACGACTCTCTGACTTTTTCAGCGTTTTCTAGGGTTCTGGGAATCCGTTGACCTCCTGGGCCTCTTTTTGCCACACCTTCACTTTCCCTGAATGTTTTCACCCACAAAACAGTCGATTCCCAGCCAGGAATGGGAACAACGGGCTGAATTTTGAACCGAGTTCGGAAGGCACGTTGAGTGGCGACCACCGAAAGATTATTTGAAAAGTAAGATTCGGCGGCGAACGCTCGTTGTTCCTTCGTCCAACGCATGGCGACAACTAAACTATGAGATAACAAAACTTCAGGACCCTCTCTTTAAAATGAGACTCTTTCCAATCCTTTCTGACTATTCCTTGCTAATTAGCATCCGATTAAAATCAGCAAGTTTCTCTGCCGCACCCTGTAAATTAAAATAAATATATATTTACAATATCAATCGCACTGGAATCAAGTATTTCCAAACATTACACGTAAAATAAGTCCCATCATTAGTTTATATCCTTGTGACTACATTGGTGAAAACATCTTACGTACCTAACTTAATTTTTTTTTTTTTTGTTTCTGTTCTCTAACTGTTGCCAAAATCAATTATCTTTTTATTTACCCCGTTAGCGATTATTAGCACAGATGAATCTAAAGATCCTAAGAAAACAATAAATTTCATACTAACTCCAGTGAAGCCTTGGTTCACATTTTCACCATGATTACTATTAATATTGTTGTTGCATGGCAACCAAATTTTTGCAACAATGCACTGAAAATTTAATTATTTAATGGGGAAATGGGGTCCTGGCGGCGTTGTCTGTTTGCCCGTCACTTTAGCAAGCCCAGGACGGCGGGTTCGATTCCCGCCCTCGCTCTGGTTGTAACTTCCTTCTACGTGAGCGTAAACTCTGTCCTGTACTGTCTTGTACTATCTGTCATATTGGACGTGAGTTCATAAACGGGTCCTGTGTGACCAAGTACACGAGCTCGAAATATGTGTTGTAAATAAACAATAAAATAAACAAACAATGGGGAAATTTAATGAAATTTACTATTTTCCATAATAACTTTTTTAAACTAAGCTTTTTAGAAATAAATTATAGCTAATCCTGCTCTCTGTTACTGTAGCTAACTAACGGTGCAAAAATGTTTAAAATCGGTCCAGTAGTTTGGAAGATTACCCCGGACATACGGTTTCAGAAGTAGTCTTTTATGTATATAGATGAACAATTTGGAAAACACTACTTATAATCCCTAGCAATGATCTGATGTTTTCGAATTGAAAAAAGTTGTAGAAACAATTAAAATCTTACTACTATTATATATGCGAAAGTTTGTATGGATGGATGGATGGATGTATGGATGGATGTATGGATGTATGGATGTATGTTTGTTCCTCTTTCCCGCAAAAACTACTGAATGGATTTTGATGAAACTTTTACCATAATGTAGCTTATACATCAGAATAACACATAGGCTATAATTTATAACGATATTCAAAAAAGTTCGATCGGTAGCGCCTTTTCATTCCAATTTAAGGTACATATTTCTCATAAATCAAAAGGCATTGACCAAACTAATTCAGTATTTAGGGTATCATCTCAACTCCCTGTCGAAAGCTAAAATTGCGGGCATCATTTCTCCTTTCCGTATTTAATGTTCAAGGCTTTTCGCAAGTTAAATCATGAAGGTTTTTTTTCCAGCTTCATGGGGAATATCCAGGCTTTTACCATGATTTGTATTTAAAACGTTTTGTATTGCGTAAGTAGAATATTTATCCTTAAGCAATGTGTTTCTTAAGGTGCATTGCTGCGTGAAAATATTATTTTTTTAGAATAAATTGTATTCCTTTATTAGTAAATTGTTCACTGTATCAATTATTTTCACAAGTTTCGTAAATTTGTCGGTCCTGCTTAATCGGGTAACGGATAAACGAATAAAATATCCTGGAACTAGATATTTCCCATGCCATAGACTCCGCTTAATCGAATTCTCCGCTTAGTCAAATAATATTTCTTGGAACCGACAGTATTCGTTTGAGCGAGGCCGACAGTATGTGTTTTAGAGTATCGGTAATGTAATCGCTTGAAGAGATTGGCAACTAATAAAGGGATTGGGTTCATTAGTTTCCAATTTAATGGAACTTTAAATACAATTTTACGGTATTTTTAAAAATTTGTTTCGCTGATTGGGCGGGTACTTACAATTGGTCACTTAGAATCCAATCGAACAGGTATCTTGGCGAATTTTTTGCTAGAATATTATAATAACTAAGATTATGGGTAATTTTTTCAACTGACGCCAGTTTTGGCGCCAAAGACTATGTAATAATACTTTACTTCTTGCACGATATCTCTTCTCTATCTCTTCTCTACTCTCTACTAATAATAAAGCTGAAGGTGGGTCTGTCTTTCTTTCTGTCTGTTACGCGCGTAGCGCCAAAACCGTTCGGTCGATTTTCACGCCACTTGGCACAAAATTAGTTTGTAGCATGTAGTTTTGCACCTCGAAGCGATTTTTCGAACATTCCATTTCGTTCTTTTTCTATTCGAATTCTAAGCGGAAATTCGATAAAATAGGGAAGAAATATTTCATACACATTTTCAAGTCTTATGTCATTCGAAAGCTTGAAATTTTCTGCACAAAATGAAGTTTCTACGATCATCAGGAGAGCTGTAATAATTGTTTTTAGAATCCCGAAATTCAAGGCTTACCTTCAGTAAAGCAAGCCAAACGATTCTAAAATGGTTCAGCTCGATAATAAAATTTGTTTGAAAAGAAAGATGAAAAGAATTATTTTATCAACGGAAATCAACTTTTCATGTTGTTACCATGGTTACGTGTTCATACCTATTTTTGTTTCGTTCTTCTTCCAGCGTCGCCAGACGTAGTATTTTTGATACTACGGTAATATTTTTTCGGCCCAAATAAGGAGCGTAGTATTTTTCCGGCAACCCTGTTTCCAATATACTAATGACTTAATTAAAAGATTTGGCGGATTTTTTTTTTTTTTTTTTTTCATTTTCATAGATTTCGCATTTTGGCAACATTGATTTTGGCGACGTTTGGAAACAGTATTACTTTGTAATATTTTTTTTTAGAGGAGGCGTAGTATTTATTTGTTTCAATTCTCTGGCAACCCTGTCTTTTCCGGGTGAAAATGCTTTGGGACATTACTTGGCGCGTTTTTGCGTGTCTCGCGGAAGTGAAAGCTCCGAGAGAAACTACGCAAAATAGCCAGGGTTACCACGCTTGGCGCGCCTATCGCCCATTTAGCGAGAAAAGGGTACCTAAAGCACAGATTAACCAAATATCGTATGAATTGCGTTATTGCATCGTTCGTTTTGTTTTTAAAGCTAGGAAATAAAACTTTCTTCTTCTTTTAAACTTTGGTAAGATTTCTGTTGGTTTCTGTGAGCAACAAAATTGTTCTTATTTTCTCTTTTGGCTTATTTTTGTACATCTTCCCTTGGGGTTGCATTCGAATGTTCCAAGGGGGTGTTTTACCCCTTTTATGGAGTAAATCAGTGTTCATTTCAATGCAGACAAAAGTGATATGAATTGGCCCGACCACTTGGCAATATATCGCCAAGCTTTTGGTCGTCAAGCATTTGCCGCCAATTTGGCGACATATCACCAAGTTGGCGAAAAAAATTGCTTTCTTTTTATATTTGGACTCAATTTGGCGCTATTGGCGATATTTCGCAAAAAATCCACTGAATGATGTTAAAATCGGCGATATTTAGGAGATTAATCATTGTGAAACATTTTTTTTTTTTTGCATTGTTTCGCGGCAAACTAGAGATATAAATGTTTGAACTGTTATCTTGCTCACTCCAAGCACTATTTTAGCACTTAAGGCATCTACTAAGAAATTTACACATAAAAATTAAGTAGCGTGGGGTCCATACCAGATTTTCATATCATACTTTGAAGGAATTATAGTTGAATTACAACTAAAATAGAGCATTTCTTCTTCTATATCAATTATTTTACAAATGAAATTTTTATTTTATACCACGGGCAAAGCCGTGCGGGTACCGCTAGTAACTAAAATAAAACGATTGTTGTCTGATGTTTGTAGACTGCGCCAAAATCTTAATCATAGAGATAATACTCCTACAGTTGAAGAAAAGTTCAGAGTTTTTTTTTTTCGACCGATTCCGTACGTTGTCATTAAAAAACTTTTAAAACTTACGTTAAAGCGTAAAGTAATCCGCATACGAAATTAATCAAACCTCAAAACTAAAATTACCATTTTTTGTGTTTTTCGCACAAATTATTGTCAAATGCTTCCTACTAATTTCGAAATCACTTAGGACAAAAACTTTTAGCGTCATTTCATGGTCAGCAATATTTTCTCAGCAAAAAATGACAATTTTTCTTTGACAAAAATTACTGACTTAATAATACCTAAGCATATTTTCATAAAGTAGGGAGGGGAGCAAAATTATCCTAGGTATCCCAAAACAGTTACCGCAAATTTAGCGACATTTTAAATCGTCAAAATGTTTTGAGTTCTTTTAGTTAGGGAAAAAAAAAAGGCGATTATAAATTGTTTCGCAATATTTTTACTGGCCCAGGCAACGCCGGGTATTTTTGCTAGTCCACAATAAATTCAAGGAAATGAAGTCATTTGTAAGGATTTAAATAAATATTTCTCAGCAATGTGACGCCGGCCACCCTGTCTAGTGGTCAGCTGTATTGTACTGTAAAAACAACGGTATAATACTGGCAGCAGAGGTTCCAGTTTAAAACTGTAAAATGCACAGTAATAAACTGTGAAGCTAGCAATTTTTCAGTTTATTAGTGTAAACTAGTTTACTACTGTAAAATTAGCAATATCTCAGTTTATCACTGTAAAATTACAATAAAGTTAGCTGTATTATACTGCAAAAACAACATTTTTTTTTTTTTGCAGTGTACTCCAACACTGCAAAAAATAAACTTGGTTTTTACAGTATAATACTAGCAGTAGAGGTTCCAGTTTAAAACTGTAAAATGCACAGTAATACGACTAAAATTAGCAATTTTACAGTTGTTTACTGTTAAGCTGCCATTTTACAGCTATTTTACCGCAATTTTACAGTTTATTACCATAATTTTATAGTTTATTACCACAAAATTAACTGTATTCTACTGTGAAAACAACAGTATAATACTAGAAGCAGAGTTTCCTGTTTAAAACTGTAAAATGCACAGTAATAAACTGTAAAATTAGCAATTTTACAGTTTGTTTTTGTAAAATTAGCAATTTTACTTTATTACTTTAAAATTATTAATTATACAATTTGTTGCTATGAAATTAGCTGAATTGCACTGTAAAAACAACATCAATTTTTTACAGTGAAATCGGTGCGACAAGCTCGAGTAAAAATTACCGTTCCGTATTTTTAGGACAGAGAGAAAGAGAGAGAGAAAGGCTTAAGAGGCACCGAAAATCCCCGCGAAACGCGAAATCGCGCGCGCAACAAGTGTCCTCAGTAGGCATGCGAAGGTGTATTCGCCGCATACCAAGCCGGCAATAAAGCTGGCGGGGAGGATGATCCACTAACAACCTCCCGCCTCTCTAACCCACTTGCCGGGCACCCCCCGCCCCTAATGATGAGGGAGATGGTATGCGGGCGATCGCGGTGACGTCACTCTCATTGGTTGCGACGCATCGCTGCAACCGCCGATATATGACACCATAGCGCACCCCTGCGGACGCGCGAAAGCTCGCAGGTAATGAGCGGGCTTTATAGGCGGAAGTATGGTGTTGAATTCTGTTGAGAAGGACTGAAAATTATTGTGCACTGTCCTACCTCGAAAGCCGCGCCTAGCACAGTTAAACGGTTCAACACTGCAGAAAATGAACTGTTGTTTTTACAATATAATGTTGGCAGCCGAGGTTCCAATTTAAAACTGTAAAATGCAGGGTAATAAACTAAAACTAGCAATTTTACATTTTCTTGCTGTAAAGCGAGAAATTTTACAGTTTCTTGCCGTAAAATTTAGCTGTTTTCCTGTAAAGACAACAGTATAATACTGGAAGCAGAGGTTCCAGTTTAAAACTGTAAAATGCACAGTAATAAACTGTAAAATTATAAATTTTGCAGTTTATTACTGTAAAATTGAGAATTTTACAGTTTAGTACTGTAAAAATAGAAAATTTAGTTTATTACGATAAAAGTTGCAATTTTTACAGTTTATTACTATAAAAATAGCTGTATTATATCGTAAAAACAGCATTAATTTTTGAGTGTATTTCAAAGGGGTGACAGCGTGATTAAGAAAATGCACTATGGTAACATTTCTGCTTAGTTTCGATGTTGTTTTTTTTTTCTAGAACTGATCAGGAAAGGGAATAAATTAAAGAAGTAAAAAAACATCTACGAAAACCAACACGTCAAATAAACGGACCCAACGAAAAACAGCAAAGCACCTTGTCTCTCTTATCACAATCACCCTTATTTTGACAAAATCAATACATACCTGAGGCATGCGCAAATGCGTCAAAGGGCGCTTTCAAAAATATGAAACAATACCTTGATAGCAGAACCGGCAAATCAGAGGGCAAGAGGGGGCGGTTGCACCCCAAATTGTTTCTCGGAATGATCAAAACAGCAAAATTTTATTTACGTCACAAATCATGATCATGTTCAAGAAGAAATTTAAAAAAAATACAAATTTTCAATAAAAGCGGATGAAACTTGAGAATTTTTCCTCTAGGTTATTTAAAACTGAAAAATGCCTTTTCTAACATAAGCACTTCGGAACTAGAATGTATTTTCTTCTTCAGATGTTAGGGAAATAATACAAGACATTGCACATTGATAAAAAACAAAATTTTCTCTTCTTCTTGTCTCCAAACATTGTAGATCAAAACTGAACTAGAAAAGAGAAAAAAAAAAAAAAGCATAGACATTTTACATGATAGCTTATTACAAATTAATTTAAAACTTAGGTCAAAAAAATTTAAATTGTTTTTTCCAAAAACTTGTAACAGAGTGGACAATTCGAAACATAGAAAATCTAGGGACGTGGATAAATAATAGTGTTTTTGGGGAAATTTTTTTCATTTGTGTAATAATCCACAGAAATGGTGTCAGAAGCATCTTTTGTGCAATGCAGTGTAATTTATTTTGTTGTTACATTTCAGCTTAATTTTAACACATTTAAGAGTACGATTTGAAACTGGGACACATCATTTTCACCGTCTGACAGAATTTTTTTTTTTTTTTTTTTTGTGTCCATTATAAATGGATTTTACTTAAACAATTGATACTTGATGGCACGAATTTAAATGAAGAACCAATAAAAAAATATACTTAATGGATGGTAGTTATTAAAATTAATTTTTAAAAATTCCAAAGTCTTTAGACTGTTTTGTACCATTTTCGTTGGAATGATCCATTTCTTAAACTGGATTTAATATTAAGAAAAACTGGAGTTATTATTATTATATTAATTTTTATGACCAGACTTTAAAATTATTTTGTAATTAGTTATCACATAAAATGTCGTGATTAGAAATTAGTTTTTAACTTTTAGTCAAGTTTTAATCTGCAATGTTTGGAGTCAAGAAGATTTTTTTTCCATCGATTTCCAGTGTCTTGTGCTATTTCCCAAACAGCTAAAGTTGAAAATCCTTTCTTGTCCCGTTATACTTGTTTCAGAGCATTTTTTTCAGATTCCTCTGTTATGAGAAATAATCTTGAGAATATGTTTATGGATGAGTTTTATCAATTTTTGTTGAAAATTGGCAATCTTTTTTAGTTCCTTTTGCACGTGATCGTTGATTTGTGTTATAGATAAATTGAATTGCCCGTTTTTTAACATTCTGCGAAAAATATTTGGGGATGCGACCGCTCCCTCTTGCACCCCTTCTTTGCCGCCTCTGCTCATAAGTAAATCAGTCCCTTGCATTTCCGATGGTTTATCGGTTTTGGAAAGGAATGTATGGCATGCGAAGAGGGGAAGGGGGCTTGTCATTCCCAGGGAAGTAAGTTTCTGTGCACTCAGGTGCTGAGTGGATTTTTCTCCGAAGGAATTAGTGCTTGAAATCAATACCCAGCCGGTCAGTTTCGCCTTTGTGCTCTTCTTGGAGAGTCGGAAGAAGAGAGAAAGATCGCCGGGAGTAGAATTGATCCCGGACACTCAAAGGTGTGAGAGAGACTTCGACCACCCTTTTCGGAAGAGGTTCTCCCGGGAAAAAGAGGTTTGAGCGCGTGACCCCCTGAATGGCAGCGAGGATTTGCGGCCGCCATTGTTGGGCAGTAAACCTGTGGGAACGGCCCAGCCCCCTCCTTTCTGCGACACCTCGTATATTCTCACACCGTTTATTGCCTGTCTCCGCGTGTTTGGGAATCCGGCCTCAATGGGATTTAATAGGTCTTTGTCGAGGACTGCCCGCCGTGAGCCACGTGTTTTTTCGCGCCATTTGTTATTGTTGTCCCCGCATTGTTGGGGGTCCGGAGGCGTAAAAGTGAGAATTTCCAACCTTTTTCTCTCTCTCTCGATCCGCATTTTCCACTCCATTTGAGGCGATGTTTATTCATGTGGAGGGTCTCCGCGAGGCGCGGTCTGGAATGCGGGTGTATTCCAGCGTTTAATTGCGCTCTTTTGTACGCGATCGGGCGATACCTCACGATTCGACTTGAATGCAGACTTTTTTTTATTGCTGTATTTTTTCACTTCTTTTGGAAATTCGGTGGGAATGCCGAAGAAGATGATCGAAATTTAATAAAACTCCTGCTGGAGCGGAGACTGCGGGGTGAACCGGATCATCCGACATTTTGGTTCCAGTACAGTAACTGCCACTTATAAAATCACTGGAATATATATATATATATATATATATATATATATATATATATATATATATATATATATATATACAGGGTGTCCACTCCAATCGTGGACCAATAGCTAATTTCTAAACCGTTAGAGATAAGCATATAGTTTATTTAGGAAAAAATCTCCAAATTACGAAAGGAATTTTGGGTCTATTCAATGTTTTTCAAAAAATCAAATTTTGAAAGAGTTACGAAATTTAAATTTTTATACAGCCCCCCAGTCCTATCAATCATATTTAGTAAAACATTCTTGACACTGTAACGTTTAAAACTAAAAAAAAAATCACTCTTCTACCACAAAAATTGACCGAGTTATGACGTTTTGAAAAATCAAGATTTTGCATTATTTCATGACGTCATCGAGCGACCGCTTAAGGGACCGTATGCGAAATCCTTCAAAATCTTGTAGTTCCCAAGGAGATGTTTTACCCCTTTTTTTGGGGTAAATCTATGTTAATTTCAATGCAGACTCAAGTGATATGAATTGGCGCGACCACCTGGTGATATGTCGCCAAGCTATTGGTCGCCAAGGGTTTGACGCCAACTTGGCGATAAATTTGGCGAAAAAATTATATTTTGAATGTAGGCTCAACTTGGCGCTATTGGCGATATTTTGCGAAAAATTCACTGAATGATGTTAAAATCGGCAATATTTAGAAAATTAACCATTGTAAAATATTTTTCTGCACTTTTTCGTGGCAGATTAGGGGTGTAATTATTCGAATTGTAACCTTGCTCAATCCAAGCACTTTTTTTTACACTTGAGAGAAATTACTAAGAAGTTTACACCTAAAAAGAAGTAGTGTGGGGTCCATACTAGATTTTTTAAAGAATTTTTAGACTTTTAAAACCTTTTTTATTTTTAAAGTTATTGTAAGTGGGACCGTATTTAAAGGGTGGGTCTTTAGGGTTCAACCCCCTCCGAAATTTTACAAAACTGTTTCCAAAAATTATTTTTAATAGAATTTATTTATTTATTTTAAATAAATATTATTTCCATTTATTATTTATTTATTTCAATTTCACTTTTGAAAAATAAAATAATTATTATTGAAGAAATTGTATCAACTCTGTTTTTTATCTGGATTATTTGTTTTTGTTGAAGTTATTGTGAGCATCATATCTTACTATACAGTGTTTTCCCTCAAATTTTGAGCACTTGACTCCATTCAAATCGTCAAAATTCTTTAAATTTGGATGTCCCAAACTCTATATTTAACATATTTCATGGGGGACAAAAAGTTATGTAGACACATCCGATTTTTTTTTAATGTGTGTTTTCTTATAGACACGTCATCTTTTACATTTGCTCATGTTAATGGCGTTAAAGCAGCAACCTCGTTTAAGTAACCTATTGTAACGAAAATGAAAAGAAGATAAAACCAAGAATGATGAATGAAATCAAGTTTAATCGATCATATAATATTTCACGAGAAATGTGCTCGGTAAAACCCCTCCCGAAACAAATATCTGGTTACGGCCCTGCTTGTAAGTATGTCAGTTCATAAGATCATCCATTTTATAAAATCAAACATTCTCGGAACGGTGAAGTGATTTATTGAATGGGTATTTTCTCGTCTTATTTCCATCTTCCCTGCTTTTTTCCTAGCGCAAAATGCCTTCACTCCGATGCACAGCTTTCGGGAATCATAAATGCATTTCCAAGTTCCTCTATCTTATCTCCGTCCCATTAAAACCTCTTTTCCCGATAATCGATGACATGTTTTCTCAAATAAAAGCATAAGTGCTCTCCGTTATTCTCCGGACCGGCTGCTATCACTTGTTTGAGTTTTGTTGTGACAACACGCGCTATGCCGGAGATAAAGTCTCCCAGAACCCGCTGATAACAGTCGGAAAAGAGGACACGAGATTTGTTTAGCATATTTAGCTGAAATTGCGCGGTTCTGAGCAAGAAGTTGTGATCATTCGTTGCCTTTTGATATAGGTTTCTCTCGCATCGCGTTGCGTCATTGGGAAAATGCAAAGCATCATCTTATTCTTTTTCGTTGAAAACTTCTAATACTACAAAAAATGAACTATTGTTTTTGCAGTATAATACTGGCAGCCGACTTTCCAATTTAAAACTGTAAAATGCACAGTAACAAAGTGTAAAACTAGCGATGTGACAGTTTCTTACTGTAAAGTTGGTAATTTTACAGTTTATTGCCATAAAATTTAACTGTATTATCCTGTAAAAACAACAGCATAATATGGCAGCACAGGTTCCAGTTTGAAACTGTAAAATGCGCAGTAATAAACTGTAAAACATGCAATTTGACAGTTTCTTACTGTAAAATTAGCAATTTTTACAGTTTATTACCATAAAATTAGCTGTATTATACTGTAAAAACAACATTCATTTTTTACAGTGTATAGCTGCAGACCGCAAGGTTGCGCTTTGTCCCGAAATTTGCGTTGAACATATACCCTTGCCTCAGAGCCGTAACCAGACTTAAGCTTCGGGAAAGGTTTTACCGAACACATTTCTCGTGAAATCTATATGATCGATTAAATTTGATTTCATATTCTATATACAATTGATTTTTGTCACAATAAGATATTTAAATTAAGAGCATTAACATGAACAAATGTAAAAAATGACGTATCTATTAAGAGAAGGAAAAAGGCTATGCACACTATACATAACCCATTTATGCCCAGTAGCCTAAAAACGGGACGCTTGTTAGTTACTGCATACAAAAGCCTGTAATGGGTATATTATTTTACTAAAGCTGTTTTTCACGAGTTAAATAGTCCTTCTTCTTGAAAAAAACAGTTAGAGCCACTATTTGAACCTCAGAGTTTATTTCTTGACAGCTATTTACAGATAAATCAGTCAAGCAACGATCCAGCATGGGTAGCCACAGAAAGTAATTTATTTTTCAAAAAATTATACTATTTTAAAATGATTTGCTTAAAATTGATCACAGATGCCTTCTGTAATGTTACTTTGCAAAAGTAAAGTCAAGTAAGGTCGTATTTTGCTCACATATCAGCAAAATATCCCATAAACAGCACGTTAAATAACTTAATAAATATGTCAACAGCGAACTATTTTAAGCCTAAAATGTATGTAAACCATTCCAAGTAAGAGTTTTAAGCGGAAAAAAATTGAAAAAAAAAAAAAAAAAAAAATAGTTTAAAAAATCTTGGGTATAAATGGGATAACTTATAAATATTTGATTATTTTGAACAATTCAGTCGAGTTAGTCACTCTCAAATGTGAAGTTTACTGTTTTTGTTATCGGTGATCAAAATTTGAAGAAAAAAACTGTATTGTTTTTGAAGAAATTATGTTCCCAATAAGTACTACAGATTCAGAGCTGAATTTCTGCAATCAATTGTGTAACGAAAATCGAAAAAGCTGAAAGTGTCACAAAGTAAAATTTTCAGTATTCAATGAAAACTTCCAACACTTTTACTCTATCCTTTAAAAATGTATAAAATTCATTAAATATACAAAATATATTTTTATTTTTGTTTTTCAAGATTTTTTTTTATTGTTCACATATAACTTGAAATATAAGCTGAAATGCTCTTCATTATACCCATCATGAAATAATAGTATTTTCGTAGTTTTTAAGTATATTTTTTATTTGTTTCATACTGTTATTAGTACTTACTATTACTACTAAATGTTGTGTGCCGTTATCACTTCATGCTTAAACAGTACGCATTTGTGAAAAATGAATGTGAAGTAAAAGGTTCTAATGCTTTAACCTCTTTCAGATTATGCCGATTTAGAAGAAGATATTGCTGCAAGAAAGTTGGAAGCTGAAGATGAGGATAAAGTGTTGAAGGGTAAGAATAAAAATACTACCATTTCGAACTTCATTTTTATTTTAATTTAGAGTCAAAATTATATTGAAAATTCACTTAATATGGTTTTAAAAAAACTACTGCCCCAAGATTTAAGGAAGACTCGTGATAACTTCCATTGAAAAAAGAAACTTGCCTGATGAGCTTTCGTTACTGGTAAAAATCGGGGCTTTTTTTCCCTCCTCGTGATTTTGGGTTAGTCTTTGAAAAAAAAATTCACTAAAAAAGAAAATCAATGTACAAAAAGGAAAGAAATAAAATTATGCATGTCTCTTTCTTTAAAGAAATAAACGCAAACCACCTAAAGCAACTGTCACAATTTCCGTCACTCGTCAGCGGGCATCCAGCATGGAGAAAATGCTGTCGCGGGAGGCATGTTTTCACCTTCAAGTTACCACCCGTTTAGAAAAAACATATGTACAGGCATTCGCGAGTCCTCCCCCAGTCCATGTTTTGTATTCACTTTTAACACCGCACTGTTAAAAAATGAATGTTTTTTTTTTTTTTGCAGTATAATACACCAAATGTTATAGTAATAAAATGTAAAAATTGCTAATTTTACAGTAATAAACTGTACAATTGCTAATTTTACTGTAATAAACTAAAACTGTGAATTTAACAGTTTATTACCGTGTATTTTAGTTTTAAACTGAAACCTCTGCTGCCAGTATTATACTGTTTTTACAGTATAATACAGCTAAATTTAACGGCAATAAACTGTAAAATTTCTTACTTTACAGTAAGAAACTGTAAAATTGTTAGTTTTCAGTGAATTACTGCGCATTTTACAGTTTCAAATTGGAACCTCGGCTTCCAGAATTATACTATAAAAACAACTGTTTTTTTTCTTTTGGTATACGCAAAGGTTGGATTGCTCTCCACCATAATTCATTTCGTTGTCTGTGGTGACTAACAAAATTTCAGATCGAGTTTACAGTAACGGTTTTCGTTTGAGGAAGAAACTCGAAACTTTTTTAAGAGTTTAGTGTTGCGGTTGTGTTTTTGGAAGATATTTTGTATTTTTATGAATCGAGCGCTTTGTACCGTATGATTCACCATCATTTAACCCTGGCCCCGGCGAAACTGCCCATCGAAGCCTTCAACCAATGAGAAGGCTTCAATCTGCGGGTCAAATAGGTATGATGGATGAAGCTCTTAATAAAATTACAACAGGAAATATAAACTGTGAAAAAAAGTTTTAATTACTATCTCCCACCATTCTTTTTCCCCCTCCAAGTATATTTGTCTGTGTAAGATTTTTTTTCTTCTTTTTTTTTCGTGTGAATTGTTTCGTTTTTCCTGTAGTTTTGAACTCTTAAAATTTTTCAAAAAAACCCCCCCGAAAATCCGAATTTCGGTTTTCGGATTTTTTTTTTTTTTTAATATAGATATAGGGTTGGTTTGGGTAAGTGAGCCACTGGGGTAAGTGGGCCACTCTTTTAAAACTGAAATGCGCATATGGTTTTTATACTTTTATGTACTGATCATGTCAAATTACGTCACAGTGATTGCTTTTCATATAGTTGGGTTTCATGGAACCTTTCATTGGATCATATAATTTATGTCAAAAAAATGTCCAAAAAAATTTTTTTTGTGAGTTCAAGCAACATTTTTCAAAGAAGTGTCTCAATGTTATTTTTTATTATTTTTTCTATGTTCAACAAATTTTCTTGTAGGGTTTAACCTAAAATATACATTGAAATAAGAATTTTTATGCAAAGTATAATTAATAAGTATTTAAGAGAAGGGGTCTCACTTACCCCGTGGTTTTTCTCTATTAGGGTAAGTGGACCCCTTCATAATAATGATGATTTCAAAATGAAAAGTAGTTTTGATGAAGCAATTTCTACAACGAAATGAAAGATAATTATGTAGACTTAGAGGAAATTGATGGTTCAGCTACAAAAACTGCAAAAGCTGGTAACTATGTATTTGTGAAACTTGCATCAAAGAAACCATAAAGTATTTTGAAGATCCAATTTTGAAATATGGTACAAATGAAAAAAAAAATACTTCAAAATTTGATAGAAAGAATATAAATAACTACACTTTTTATTGGTTTGATGTAGGTGATGTTAGAATTATAACTGAGGATAAAACGATAATGTTTCTCCCTCAGAAAACTTCAAAAAGACACTGCCATTAAGTGTTTTAATTTTTTTTTCAACCTATTTTATTTCTATTTTTCCTAAATTGATCTTAATCGACTGCATCATGTTTATTCAACATTAATTTATATGTAAAAGTAAAAAATGCGCCTAACGGCTTTCAATGAATTTCACAGACATAATGGTTTTGTATTTCGCTTTATAATTTTCTGTCATACACATTTAAATGTGAGTAAATATCTCATTAATGGATACATTTACAGAAAAATATTCCCTACTAAAATTTTCCATACTTTGTCAGGTAGGACCCACAAACACCTATCCAAAATATGCTCACTTTAAATATAAATAAATGGAGAGTATTACACTTACCCCTTCCTAGGGGGTAAGTGGGCCCCCCACGCCATTTTGTAAAGAAAAAGACAGGTAAAAATATTTAAAGCATTTTTTCATGAAACAATGCTGAACTTGTGTTTATCAATAATGTCCAAGACAAAATAAATCAAAAAAATTAAGCTGTTTTGCTTTAAAACTTTTGTATAAGGCTTCAAAAACGAACTGTTCTAAAAAGGGGGCCCACTTACCCTAACCAACCCTAAATATAAAATGATAACCGATAAAAGTTTCCTTGAAACAGCTACAAACATTCAAGTTTAAATTATTATTTCTTAGCAAATGAGATATGTTTTATTGGAGCCTTAGCTTTCAAAACCTACAGTTTGTTTTGCAATTGCTATATTGATAGACCGAAAATATAAACTGATTCATACGACACATTGCACGAGGTTGACTTTAGATGACCCCACGTGACGCAATTGAATTAAATTTTTAAGAACAAATTAAAATATAACTGTGTCAACCGATGATAACCGATAAAAGAACCAAACATTTGATGCAAGAGTATCTTTGCATCAAATGTTTGGATAAAAAAATGTGGTTACTCCTGCTCAGCTAAAATATAAAGAGCTATAGCAAAATGTTGGTGAAAATTTGGAGTCTGACTGTTCCACACGTAACGGACTAATGGCCCAATACACTGCAAAAAATAAACACTTGTTTTTATAGTATAATACTGGCAGCCGAGATACCAATTTAAAACTGTAAAATGAACAGTAATAAGCTAAAACTAGCAATTTTACAATTTCTTACTGTTAGCTATTTTAGTTTATTGCCTTAAAATTTAGCTGTTTTATGCTGTAAAATCGACAATATAATACTGGCAGCAGAGGTTCCAGCTTAAAGTTGCATAATGCATGGTCATAAACTGTAAAAATAGCAATTTTAGAGCTGAGTACTGTAAAATTAGTAATTTTACAGTTTAATACTGTAAAGTTAGAAATTTTACGGTTTATTACTGTAAAATGAGCAATTTTTACGGTTTATTGCTATAGTGTAGTAATTTGTAAGAAAATCTCAGCGACCTCTTTTTAGTGGGAAGGCACTTCCTCCTCAAAATCATTTTCTTCGTGGCGATATCCATCAAGCATTCCGAAACTTGATTTCCGATCTTTTTCAGCCTCGCCTGTCAAAACGGATGAATGTTCGGAATTCCGTCAGAAAAACATACTTTGAATATTTGAAGCCCGCGCCGGGTCAAGGCCGAACGCGGCTTCTAAGTGTCGAGAGAAAGGAGTTACGCTATAAAAGCTACGATGTGTTATTATGATGAACGTATTTATTGTTTGACTTCCGCGGTTTGACGCAACTGTTAACAGGACAGATCGTATCTCTCTGCTTGATAATTGTAGCCGAGTTGTTTATTCGGAGTTTGAAAGTGGTACTTGTGGCTTAATATGCGTAGAAATGTTTTACAGGCACGAGGAATAAAAGTCTGTAACTACACATAAAAATAATTTTATTCTAAATGAAAAGGAAGGGGGGGGGGGGGGTATGGTGTCCTATAAAGTTTCATTACCTGGGAATGCTTTTTCAGAATATTTCTGAAGGTAAAAACTGTGGAGCCCGCTCATTAAAAATCGGTTAAAAGAATATCCCGCTTTAATATAATACCTTTTTAATGCACCAAACCGTCGAAATGCCTTATTTTAATCCCGGACAATGGAATATTCCGCTTTTTAAATATTTTTCCGAAGCAAAGGGGCTATTCCATTAAGCGGGCTTGACTGTATTAATGTTTAGAAATAATTTTATTTCTAACAAATTTTTGATCGATCATTAGCATTCTGAGAACGTAAGTTGTTCACTACAGATTATTTTTAGAATCTAGTGCAAGTCCAGATTGGTAAAAAAAATTAAATTACTGGAAGTTTGAAATTTTCCCAAAAAATTAACGAAAGTCTGAAGAATAATACATCTCTGGCTGTAGATAGTTGCATATTAAAGAGACAAAGATAAAACCACTAAACTAGAGACATAAAACCAATCTTATGAAGTATTGGGAATAAACCAGGATGCAGTGTGTCTCCAAGTAATTCCGTCAAAGATGGATAAAAATTATTAAAATGTTTAAAGCGTATGCAATTAAAATTTGGCCAGTTAAATAAAATATACGACACTGTCTGGTTTATACTACAGATAGGACATATAGGTGCAGGTTCGTAACAAAGAAGATATTTATGTGTAAATCTCGTGGTGACCTATGCGAAGACGGGACATTATGACTTGGTCCCTTCTTTTAGTTCTTAAGGATTTAAAACCTTTAGTCAGTGGCTGTATGGAGTGCAATTGTTTATGTCTTTAAAAAAATGTCGGAATAATTAAGATTGGAATAATTAATTCGTGAAAATATCGAAATGTTATTCCGGTACATTAGCAGCTCTAGCTGTATTTCTAATTTCATCCATTTTTAGGCTTCAACTGACCACGCTTGCTTTTTTTCCCCTTTAAAATTGTATTTGTCTTAAAAGACAACAGTAAAAGCAATCGTGCAGATTGCGAGCTGTAACGGATTTTCCCAAAGAACGTATAAATTTAAAAGTTCAAACCGATTGCAGTTGGCTTGAAAAGTACGGTGATGCAAATAAAGCCTCCTCCTAAATAAAATTCACCGCGCGCATGGAACGAGAAGGGAGAACACACCCAAAGGTAAACAATTTCATAATCTCCGCCCGTTAAAACCCCCGAAAATAGAATAATCCGTCGTCCTACAACGTAATAAGGCCTAAAAACGACAGCGAGCGACCTGTTTGTTTATGTTCTCTCTCTCTCTCTCATTGTTTGAAAAGGGGATCGACTTTAAAGAAACCCTCTCGTCGGCGCCACATTCGATACCTTCGGACCACGCCTAAAAGTAGACTGTTTTCTTTTAAGCGTCGTCGAGGGAGGGAAAAAAAGGAGAAGAGACGACGGAGTAAAATAGCAAACGCTTTAGGTGGGAAAGATAAAAAAATTGATATAAAATAATAATATATCTCTATATGAAGCGGCGATAATATGAGCGGGGAGGGGAGAGAAAAACCCTTTTGCATGATGCCTACGCAGCGTTAGGCAAGGTCGTAAAAATACTCCTCGAGTGGAGGCTGAGATGAATGCCATATTTGGTCACTAATGGGTCTGCGAAACCTACAGCACAATACCTATTTGCTGGGGTCACAGGCAAATCGAAGGAATACAGTGCCCGCTTACTTATAGGATCATCATAACCCCAACAGGCGTTGTGCTATAAATCGTTTGAATTCATTAACAGACAAACCGGATTTATGTCTCGTACACCACCGTTTTGTTTCGGACAAACTATTCTGTCCAAGGTGTGTCTTGTTCCCTATCAGTTTTACTGCATTATATTAATTTATTTTGCTAAAAAGATGATGGATGTCAAGCAACATTGGCCGGTTATTTTGAGACGATGTTGGTCATTTCGCGAAATGGCCGGTTAATCCGGGAACTAGCCGTCTTCGAGCTTTGACCGTAACACTTTTTTATAATTTTTACCCCAGTTTTTGACCTCTTGACTACATAAAGTTCATTATGAAAAGCATATCCGCCAACAATAAGCTGCGTTAAATCTTCCTCCATGTTAAGAAGATTATCTTCTACATTTTGTGTGTGCAAAGGGATGTTGGTAGGTCTGTATCTATTACATCATCTAAAACCTCGCTCAAGTAACTTTAAGTCAAAGAACCATGATTCTGGCATGGTATGAGAAGAAACTACACTGTTAAAACTACAGGTTGCATGTGGTACCTTTAAGGGTGAAAAGTTGTAGCACCAGTAGCACCCCCTGAAGGGTACCACCTAACTCCATATGGCACCCTTGAAGCTGATATTAGGCTCGCTATGGCACCTTCAGAGTGCCATGGGTCACCCATTGGGTGCCTTAAGGTACCCAGAGGGTACCACTTGACTACATATGGCACCTTCAAGGGTGCCGTAGGGAATCGAATGGCGCCAAGGCTTCACTAGATAGCTTTTTGCAGGCTGTATCATTACTCAAAACATCAATGGTGAAGATGTGCCCGCTAGAGAGCGCTGAACAGTTACCACCCAAATGGTTGTTTACATTTATTAGCATATTGTTTCTGCTGTAAAAAGTGATGTTTATCCTATCTTTAAGGGTTAAAAAATATTGATATAGTTAACTGCAGTGGAGTACAGAGCGAATTAATGCCGAAGACCTTATTAGTACTGTTTTTTAGGAGAAATAAATTCCCTTTTCTGGTAAAGTTGATCACAACTCATTATTCAGTCATACGACATTCATTCATCTGTTTACCTTCTTCGAATTAGCAACATATAGCAATGGCGTTCAATTTTGACATCTCTGCATTAATAAAATATACGCTTAAATTCGCAGACGATAAAAAAAAAAAAACTAGCAAATGAAATAATATTGTTCCATTTACTATTTTGTTTCATTACTGTTGCTCACACGATCTTAATTGCTACGCAAAAGCTCAAATGTTAACTTTGATAGCGTTGGCGCATCAGAGCGATAAATGCCGAATCTATTCGTCGAGACATTTCATTTTGATGCCTCAGAATGAAATGTACTGTAATGAAGCGATGGTGTTCAACGGAAAGACGATTGACAACAAAGTATATTAATTTTTTTAATAACAACGAAATGAGGTACTAAAGAGCAACACAAGTACGAAAAAAATAAATAAAACTACAATATTGCGACGCCCAACTGTATCATGGCGAACTGTGAACTGAATTTTAAAAAGTTCTATGGCAACCCGTTGGTAGTATTGGCTCGCTTAGGGAATAGATTCGCCATTTATCGCTCTACGATGCCAGTGTCGTTTCATAGTTAATTAATAATTAAAATCAATTAAAATGGAAAATAATTCACTAACTAATTAAAATAAGCCGTTAAAATGCAGAATAAACCAACAAATAAAACAAGCTATTAAATAACGTTAAAATATACTAAAATAGAAGAATGCCAAATTGTAAAATTGTCGCCAACAAATTAACTTTTATTTTTGTCTTTTGTTATCTGATTTGCATATAATATATTAGTTACCATAAAATTCGATAGATGTCGCTGGACAATTACCACCGTTTTTATCCCAAGGATTTTGATCAAATGAAACAGCCTGTATAAAACGCTATCTAGTGAAGCCTTGGTGGCACCCTTCAGGGGGTACCACTGGTGCTACAACTTCTCACCCTTCCAGGTTTCACATGCAACATATATTTTTAACAGTGTAGCAAGTTGCAGCAACAACGTATTATGCAACACCCACCGTCGTTGTCGTTGCGACAGATGTAAGGAATTGCAATGATTTCTATGTTTAGTTTTGAAAAAGTTTTAACTTTTTTTCGTATTTCACTAAACTCTGGTCTTTCCAAATCACTTAACCCGAATAATTACATTCGTCCTTTTACAATTGCGAATAGTTCAACATTTGAGGTTTTCATTCAATATAGTAACTATATCAACCAGCTCAACGATTAGCTACGTTAGTTTTTATACTAATAAAAAAATTGTTGAATTATATGATAACTGAGACAATTTAGGTCAGCTAGATCTAGATCATTGGGCATAAGGTAATGAAAACACGTTGAAACGATTATCTAATGTTTATTTAATACTACAGTAGCATTATACGTACGCAGTTCGTTTTCTCAAACTTCGAAAAAAAATTGCAGCATTTTTTGGGAAGGACCTTGTTGTTGAATGGTATAAATGGCGAAAGAACTGATGGTAATGAAACTTCATTTATGCAAAGTAATTAAAACTAAGGATATTTCAGATTAACTAATTGTTGCTTCTCGAATACGGTGCTTTTTAATTGCGTATTGCTGATTCGTGTGTTTGGTATGAAATGGGTAAATTTTAGATTTTCTGCCTATTTAAGCATTTTTCTATTAATACATTTTGTGGCTTCACAAGTTGACACAATTGAGTGAATTAGTGCGTCGCCTATTGGTTGAATAACTGGACAATATCCATTTATTCCTAGTTAATGATATACTGCAGTGAGTAAGAAAGGTCTTTCACCATACGCAGTCGGTCTCAAAAGAAGGTGTCTTGTGGAAATACAAATATGAAAATGCAAATGTGACGACAAGCAACAGGCTCGGGGCACAGCTTAACTGATCCTAGTCAATTTACAGTCCCCAATGAAGATCAGTGGCCCTCTTAAAGCTGTCTACTCCCTTGCTTTTTACCGCCTCACCCGGTAAACTGTTCCAAGTTCCCACTAACCTGCTAAAATAGTAATTTTTCCAAATTTCTCGATTAGCATGAGATTTAAAAAACTTTTCATGCAAAAATCTAGCCCCGTAACATCTTTCATTTTGATAAATTAAAACAATTGAATCAAATTAACTGACCTTGCAGCCCTTCTTTGAACCCTTGCCAATATATCAATATCTTTTTTTAGATAAGGAGACTAAAACTGAAGAGCATAGGGCAGAATGTCAAACAAAAGCTCTTAATGGTGGCGCTGTTAATTTTTCACACTGCAAAAAAAAAAAAAAAAAAAATGTTATTTTTACAGTATAATACAATTAATTTTATAGTACTAAAGTGTAAAAATTGCTAATTGTACAGTAATAAACTGTAAAACTGCTTTTTTTACAGTTTATTACTGTGCATTTTACAGTTTTAAGCTGGAACCTCTACTGTCAGTATTATACTCTTGTTTTTACAGTATAATACAGCTAATTTTATGATGATAAATTGTAACATTGCTAATTTTACAGTAATAAACTGTAAAATTGCTAACTGTCTAGTTTATTACTGTAAAATTAGCCATTTTACAGTTTATTACTGTAAAACTTTTGGTTCTAGTATTATACTGTAAAAACAACATTTTGCTGTCCTCATTTGCCGTAGTTAAGCAACTTTTGTGTCCAGCATACATTTAATATACAGCAGATTTTCAAAAGGTTTTCTACTTGGTTTCATTCATTCGAAAAATAGAGAAGCTTAATATGTCATTTTCCCACAATTTTCCTTTTAGCATGAGCGCTTGGGTGACGACATTTTGGCTATCAGCCAAATTTTCAAGATTTTCGTTTCATAGCGATCACAATGCAGGGAAATCTGATGGTGTAATAACGGGTGTGTAGATTCCAGTATTATCTGCAAAAAAGACATTATTCTGAAGCATAATTAATGCAAGAACACACTGTTCAAGTAGAATTCAAATAATAATAATAATAATAATATTAATAATAATAATGAATTATGGTGTGCTGCTTCACACACCATAGTCGCTCGATATTGCACCATTTGCTTTTTTTTTTTTCCGATCGCTTTGTGGCAAAAAAAAAAAAAAAAGAAAGAAAAAAGAAAAAAAAAAATCCCCGAGAATGTAGCTGATATTCAAAACGCCAGCTCTGGCAATGCTGTTCCAAAACCAATTGATTTCCATGGATTTAAAATAAAAAAATTTCCAACTAGAAACTACACTGCAAAAAAAAAACTTGTTTTTACAGTATAGTACTGGTAGCAGAGGTTCCAGTTTAAACTGGAGTTTACTACTGTCAAAATTAGCAATTTTGCTGTTTGTTACTATAAAATTAGCTGTATTATACCGTAAAAACAACATTTTTTTGCAGTGTAGATTGCAAAATTGTGTGTCGATAATAATCATTGATCAAAATAAAAACCTTCTAAAAATTTTTTGTCCGAAAAATCAGCGTTACTTTTTGGTTTTCCTATTATTTAACCAAACAAATCCATAATTCCTATAGGCTTCTTAAGGTAGATGTTCGTAGAGTAGGATGGGGAAAAAGACAACCAATGCGCAGAGCTTTATGAGTTGGTTTCCAAGAAGTTCACCATGTAAGCTAGAGCGCAGTCGTAATTGTTGTCTGGGGTGCGTTTTGTTATGGTTTATGGTCATTGAATGAACATTTGTTTAATCTCGATTAAAATGAATTTATTTGCTGATAAGTTCAAGAAATAAGTAAATAAATAAAAATAAATAAATAAATAAAATAACTACGACCTAAAACTTGAATCAATTGTGTGTTTTGATGCAGGAAAATTTTTGTAATGCAAGTAATTCTTCAGATTGAGGTGCTAAAGCATGTCATAGAGCAAAGAAAGAAAAGAGCAGCAAAAGCGGCAAAAATGAATGACTGCCATTAGCACTCTCACGAAGCAAATAAATAAAATAAAACTCAATACAGATCTTTTGGAAACAAGATTTAAATTATTTTCTGAGAGTATTTAATTAAATTTAGAAAAAAAAAACTGAATCTCCAGTTTGCCTTCTAAAGCGCTGCACTTGGCTTTTGAAATTCAACTTATATAAACATTGTAAAGAACAAGTCTTCTTTTTAAAATTAAACAGGATCTCTTTTCCGTAAGCAGTTTCATTGTTCAGCGAAAAGTTGCTTCACTTGAACTGCTTTGACTTTTACAAGATCAATTGTTAATGTAGAACTTTGTTATGTAGGGCAAAGTAAACGAACTCTCGAAACTCGCAATAAAGAATAAGAATTTTACTACGGTGTGTGTGTGTGTTTATTTTAAAATGAGGGAGGGAGGAATTGCTCGACATTGTTGAAATTCCAACAACACGTTTAATTTAAAAACTGGAAAAATTTTATGCAGTAGAACCTCTTCAATGGCGTACCTGGGGGTTGGCAGAAGGGGCTCTCGCCACGCACGCAGCAGCAAGGGAGGGCGGCATTTTGATCAATGAAAAATGAAAAGAAGAAGAAAGAAAAAAAGAAAAAGTCAAGAAAAAAACTTTTTAAAAACATTTTATATGTAAAAATATATTGAAGAAAAAAAAAACGCGTAAGAACAAAATCTAGAGTAGAAAAGAAACATCAATTAGAAATATTAGGTATTGTTGAAAACATTTTAAAAAGGAAAAAATTGTATCAAAGTTTCAATATTGTCTTTAAATTTACCGAATAACCAAATTAATTTAAATAATGAATTGTTTTGGAGGTCATAGTGACCTCCCATCAAGGCGACCATGAGGAGGGAGCACAATTTCGCAAGTTCGTCGCGGGCGATGGACTCCCCAGGTAATCTACTTAATTTGAACTAATTGGGACCGGGGGGAGTTTGGCCAATCAGAAACCAAGTACACTTCCGATTATCCGCGGAATTGGATGCCACTGGTATCGCGGACAAACAAAATCGCGAATAATCCGAAAAAGCATAAAATAAGGGGTAAAGAAGATAAAGAATGTCTTTTGCTTAAAAATAATTGCATCTCACTTAAAACGTGATATGTACATTGTACAAACAGTGACGATAGGTATAGCATAAAAAATTATTTGTATTTGATGTTCTCAAGCACATAAAATCTATAAAGGTAACAGTATAAGTTTCTACAAGAATAAAATTAACTAAGAATTTTTTTCCCCAAGACCCTCGCGGATAATCGAAAGTTCACTGTAGTTTTTCACATGACTTGTACTGAACAGAGATTGGGTTTAGTTTCTGGGTAAAGTTCCTTCATGTGACAATCTAAAAATCCATATTTCCTACAGTATGTTGGAGTGGTCAAACATGGCGGCGACTCGGGATCTTCGCGTTCGACTTCGGGTCAGAAAGGGATGCAGCGCATTTTATCTTTTCCTTTTCAATGGTCATCAAGTCTGATCTGCATGCTGGACACGCGCATCTCACCCGGAATATTTACATTTTGGACTTCTTCTTCCCCTTCCCTCCCTTCCTTTCTTTTTCTTTTCTTTTTTCCAACGCTATGAGACGACAGGGTGACCTGAAATCAATTGAAGCGATCGATGTCGGCGTTTTCTTTTTTCTCGGCGATTAGAGATTCGGTATCGATGAATGGAAGCCGCGGGGTAAACGGGTTTCTTTTTTTTGTGTTGTCTGCTCCGCCAGACTCTTTTGTTCCTCCCCGATTTACATAGTAGGAGAAAAAGCATTGTAATCCGAGTTTGCGTCATGTCGATCTCGGAATTGAGTTACCGGACGGAGTTTGCATGCGCAAATAATTAAGTCATTCTTTTCTTCGGAATTGGAATGAGTAAGGGAACGTTTCCCACCTGATGCATCATGCGCGCTTTGCTTTTAAAGGACGTAATTGATTTTTTTGATTTTTGCACTTCAGTCTGCCTTTTCAATACGCTCTTATTCGTTTCACTTGTGGGTTTGTATGTAACTCTGAATAAACGATAAAATTCACGTTCTTTACAAACATAGAAGTACTACATTTAATACTACTATTATGTTGATATATTATAAGTGCATGTAAACTTAGCGGATATTTAATAAAATCAGAGGGAAATCAGTTAGAGAATCATGTACTGTAGTTTGGCCTTTAGTATTAATGATAGTATTAAGTATATTAGTTTTATATTTGTTATTAAGGTGAATTTTATCTTTTATTCAGAGTTACATACATACATACAAACAAACAAACCCACATGTGAAACTAATAAAAGCGTACTTAAAAAAAGGAAAATGTTTGAAATCAAACTGGTGTAAAACACTGTCAAAGTGAATAATAAACATGGACCGGGGGAGCGACTCGCGATGCCTGTACATATGTTTTTTCTGAACGGGTGGTAACTTGAAGGTGAAAACATGCCTCCCGCGGCAGCATTTTCTCCACGCTCGATGCCCTCTGACATGTAACGGTAATTATTGCAGCTGTTTTAGATGGTTCCCCCCTCCTTTCTGTTTTATTTTTTTTTTGACAAGGGGAATTACTTTTATTATTAAAGATACACATAAATATTAAGCAGCATTGATCTTAATAGTGTTTCATTTCTTTTTAGAGTTCACCGTGCTACTGACTGGGAAACTACTTGTTCCCACTGTTCCTGTGTCAGGTGCTGCTCGGGGATACCTCGTTTACACGAAGCGAGATCTTCACTACACCATCCACTACCGCGGGTGAGTACATTGCTCCAAAACATCTGTCTGTGAAGTTCAGCCCAATTATCGTATGTTTAACTTCGCTATCGTTTTCCATTCGGTCATACATCGAGTTTGATACGTGTAGTATAATTTGATACTGAATTCTCACTTATGTGCCGGCCCAAGGGATCATCAGAAAAAGGCGCATAACTGAGAGAGATGCATAAGCGAGCAAGCTTATTTAAAGATCTAAAACGCAACATTAGTTCTAATGAGAGCATAAATAAGAATGTTTCTATAGAAAAGGACATTCTGCTACGGTTTGGCAATGACTGTAAAGGGCCATTCCATGAAAAGTGAAACCAATTGGTCAAAAATTCATATTGAAGTTATGTTGCTATGTTATACATCATTTTAAAGCTTAAGATGTATATTTTAAGAATCCTGCATTGGTTTTTTGGTGAGAGTTAGAATAATACTTGTTTTCTTAGTTGGAAGTACGGATATTCACGAACTTGTAAAAATCAGAAAAAAGAACACATTTTAAAATGCATATTTCTCATGGAAAAATAAAAACAAAAATAACTACTTGTAGCACAATTTTAACTACTAAGACGGTACTATAATAATATGCATTCATTAATTTCTTTTGAATTGATATAAATGGTGTAATTGAAGTTTGAAAAAAAGAAGTTTGATGTTACGTCTGTAACAAAAAAGAAGCAAAAGTTGTCATTACGTCCTAAAAAATCAAAATTTAAAAAAACCCTTAATGATCCTTTTGGCAAATTCTTAGAGTAATTGCCCACCATAGTTAAAAAAATTGCAACTGATTTAGTTTTTAAATTAATGCTGTTACAGACGTAACATTTCGGACCTAACAAATGGCTCTATGTTACGTCCGTAGCAAAAGTAAATTTCCAATTAAATAGGTAAAAAGCACAGGATGAGCAATACATGTATATAGCATAATATGGTACGAGTACTAAAGTTTCTGGTATTCTGATTTTGAAATTTTTAATTACGTCGGCATGTAATTGAAATTTGTTTGCGAAAATACCGTTCGAATTTCGAAAACGTCGGAAGAAAAAGGACACATTTTTTCATTCAAAAAAAAATTATCAAAATTGACCAACTGTCACCAAGAAGGTTAAATTTTAGTTTGGTACTAGTATTCTGCTATATCATCCAACATTTTCAAATTTTTAAGTTCTCCTAAGACCAATCACTGATTCCAGATCTTACTTTTCCCGATTTTTTTATGTAGCAGCCCCATTATGCATTAATTTTAAGAATACAAATAAATACATTTGTGTGAAGGCCCTTCTAAACTTTTCTTGTGTCAATCTTTCTTGGAAATAATTGTCTTAAGATGCATTAATTTATTGTTACATATTGACGTATCGGCATATGCTCTCAACTCCCCCAGACTTACACAAATTTTCTAAAACTGTTACAGTATAACTTAAAATATTCAAATAATGTGTTAATTAATGCTACTGTATTGTTTTAGCACAAAAATCTTTGTTTATTCCTGCTTTAAAATACTGTTTTCTATTTTCAAATCAGAGGTGTTACGTCTGTAACACCACTTTGTTTCGTCCGTAACAAGTTTATGAATTTTTTTCACAAATTCGGCAGTCAAAATCCACACAATCTTTATGGTTTTAGAAAGCTTGAAGTCTCTAGAACACGTATTTTAAAAAAAAAGTTCAAAATTTCCGTATAATTCAGAGGAATATTGTAAGTTGTATGACATAGTCGAGTTTTTGCTGTTTTGTGAATTACGTCTGTAACAGGCAGTTTCTAATTTCTGTATTTTTTTGTAATTAAAGCAATCTGCACGCAAATTTAATGTAGCATAAACATCATCAAGTTACACTACAGGAAAAAAAATTGAAGACTTTCATCAGCCCAAACCAGAATTATTTGTGTTCAAAGTCTGCGATTGTTACGTCTGTAACGATGGAATTGCCCTAAAGTAACTTTAATGATAAAGAGAAAACAAAAATTAAAGCTTACCTAATCACAAATTGTTTCCTTTAAAACGATACATAATAGATAATTGTCCCTCTCCGGTATCAAGTTTATGCTGAAAAAAGGCCTTCCGTGAGCAATAAAAGGGAAAGATCAAGAGGGAAGTGAAGAAACATGCTTATTTTTTAAAGAAAATAAATTAAATTTTTTGCATTTTATGAAAAATTCTGTGCATAAGTAAAATATTTATCTTGATAGCAAAGCTTAAATGAATGATATTATCATAATTACGCTATGGAATGTGCTGGGACCATTGAAAATCGTCATATAAATGAAAAAGGAGTATAAATGAGGCGGTGTATAAGTGAGAGTTCACTGTACATAATTCTGTAGCAGTTCGCCATTGGCCGCTATAGGACGCGCGAATTTTCAAGTAAACGGACAAGAGCGTAGAATACGTTGATGCAACCACTTGTCTCTAGCAGTTTGCACGGCAAAAGTTTTTTGAGCTCTTGCGCTTTTCAGACGCTTGCTTGTCCACTCTTATCTTCATGGCAGTCCATGACACCGATTTCTCGTTGCGCATCGAACAAAATACTACATCTTTGGTTTGATATTATCTAAATGAATCGGATGCAGTTTCGTTCACGTGACTGATAGAAAACGACAGGGGAAGAAGTTTGACCGGAACGAGAATCGCCGATTTTAGAAAGTAATGTTCTGGTTCCGAAATGTCTGCTTTAAGTGAAGTGTTTTACCCTTTCACGCAAGTGCTGTAATTAAATTTTTGCCCTGTTTTACAGTTTAACATTCCATTAAGCATCAATTTTTCTGTATTGCTCAATTTGCATAGTATTATCACATGGAATTATATTCTTGTACTTTGCTACGACCAAACTCCAACGTTGTAATATTCAAGATAACCCTTGATCCAGTCGCAGTTTTAATCCATCAGGTCAAGTTGTCAAGCTATATAGAGACCAATGCGACCAATCTAAAAATTATAAGACATTTTGGAAAGATATAAAACAGAACAAAATGTTTTTTTGGTAAGCATCAATTACATGCATTGTATACACGATACAAAAACTGTTGCATTTCTGATAAATACGGAATTATTGTACAATCCTTATTGAGAATTAAATTTTCACATTGGCAACATAGTGAATTAAAGCTTGTCATAAACAGTAATAATAATATTTTTGTAAGTAATCTCTTTTCATTCCAATTTAAAAATGTACATGTCAGCTATTTATAAAACTTCTGTGATATTCACTTTCTGAAAAGTGATCACATTTACAGATGGTGTAGAGATAGAGAAACAGCTTGACGCATGTGAGAAGGAAACTAACTACGGTATTGAAATCAGCTTGTCTATTTTACTCCAAAGCGGCTTAAAAAAATTTTTTTAATTGTTCCCTTCATTAAAAATTGTAGGTTGTTTTTACAGTATAATACAGCGAATTTTATAGTAAGAAACTGTAAAAATTGCTAATTTAACAGTAATAAACTGTAAAACTGCTAATTTTACAGTTTTTTACCTTGCATTTTACAGTTTTAAACTGGAACCTCTGCTGCCAGTATTATACCGTTGTTTTTGCAGTATAATATAGCTGAAATTTACGGCAATAAACTGTAAAATTGTTAACTTTACACTACTAAACTGTAAAATTGCTAACTTTACAGTAAGAAACTGTAAAAGTGCTAGTTTTCGTTTATTACTGTGAATTTAACAGTTATACATTGGAGCCTCGGCTACTAGTATTATACTGGAAAAACGGCAGTTAATTTTTTTGCAGTGCAGTGTTATTTTACCAAGAATAGTAAGGAACAATAATTGTTTTAGTGTAACCCTTTGTGTATTTTGTAAGCTTTAAAATACGCTATAAATCTGATTTTCATCTGCTGACAGCTCCGGTCTTTTGCTTTATGTCATCAAACGAAGGCTATCTCTTAATGTGCTTTATTTTTTTCCCAACGTCATCCCCGATCTAATCTCTAATTTCTGTCCATATGTGTCTCCGAGCGGCATTAAGATTGATACGAGAAGCAGGCAAGGAACAACTCCTCTCGCAGTTTTGTCTCATCAGCGCAGATAGCGCGGGTCTTGCACATCAAGGGGAATTTATATGCACGCGCACGGGGATGCTCCGGGAGGAGAGAGTGGGTGAACCGGGTCGTCTGCGCTCGTCACTCAAGTCGCAAACGATAATAAAGAGGACGGCGCGCGGGTCCGAAAGAGAGACAGAAAGAAGGAAAACAAAACGAAAGAAGAGTTCATTCATAAACTTCAACCCCATAAACATGGGATGTGACGCCACGCGCAGATAGGTAGGTGCATGCCGCCAAGCGGCAGGGTTGCCAGGATGACGGTGACGCAGTCGCGCACTCGCACACTGTAAAAATGAATGTTGTTTTTACAGTATAATACAGCTAATTTTGTAGTAATAAACTGTAAAAACTGCTAACTTTACAGTAATGAACTGCAAAATTGCTAATTTTACAGTTAAAATTGCTAATTTTGAAGTACGAAACTGTAAAATAGCTAGTTTTACGGTAACAAACTGCAAAATTATTAATTTTAGCTTATTACCGTGCATTTTACAGTTTTAAACTGGAAGCTCTGCTGCCAGTATTATACTGTTGTTTTTACAGTGCAATACAGCTACATTTTAAGACAAAAATGGTAAAATTTCTAACTTCACAGTAAGAAACTGTTAAATTCTAGTTTTAGTCTTTTTCTGTGCATTTTAGTTATACAGTTTTTTTTCTGTGCATTTTACAGTTTTAAACTGGAACCTCTTCTGCCAGTATCATTATGTTGTTTTTACAGTATAATACAGCTACATTTTAGGGCAATAAACTAAAATTTCCAACTTTACAGTAAGAAACTATAAAATTGCTAATTTTACAGTTCATTTCTGTGCATTTTACTGTTTTAAATTGGAACCTCGGCTGCCAGTACTATACTGTAAAAGCAACAGTTCATTTTTTGCAGTGTGTTTTCCAGTTGCGAAATATAGCTGAATTTAAGAATCATGCAACGAAACATAGCTGGATTTAATCGTCGTGCAGTAAAACATGGCTAAATTTCGGCATTATATAATAAAACTTAGCTGTACTTCGACATCATGTTAAAAAATAGCTGTATTTTGACATCATGTAATAAAACATAGCTGGATTTAAACAACACGCAATAAAACATAACCGGCTTTTGGCATCACGTAATAAAATATAGCTGCATTTAAAAAATAAAGTAATAACATATGACATTGAAAAGCATCTGAAAATCACAAAAATAGTATCCTGAAGTATTTGATCTGGCCCATGAAAAACAATGAAGTTATCTAGGAGGTTAACCAGTTAATATTACTTATTTTGTATTATTCTTTCTTTCTTTTTTTTTTTTTTTGTTTTGACGGTACAGAAGAAAAGTCTTATTCTGTTGATATCTTTCCTTTTACTTATTTACGCACAAGCTTATTCCCAGGACCTGATTTAGAAATTTCGGAATAGTACGCCTATATCATCTGTATGAGCTGGAACTGTGCATATTCATGGTTAGAGAATGTTGAGGGAGTTAAAGAAGCAATATTCAGGCTTAATTATAGTTTTTATTTATTTATTGTTTTGTTATTATTTCACCGGATCTTTAGCCGTATGGCTAAACCAGGAAATTAATCTTGCTCCACTCACTCCGATTCACTTCACTTCGCTTGAATCAGCACCATAATTCGCTTGGCAAGAAGAACGACAGGGGCGGATCCAGAAACGTTTCAAGGGAGGGCGATTGATTTTATCACATATCTTTTACTACAAAGCTTAGTTTACATCTCATTATGTTATGGACTCCAATTGCAAAACATATCCAGAGGAGAGCCCTAACCCTACTTTCTGCTACATCAAAAGTAGTAATGTATTTTTTGAACTTCAATATTGAAAATTTACCAGTGGTGAGTCCCTCTTTTTCGGGTAATGTTAAAGGGTAATTGGCACTGAATTAAAATGGGTAACTTTTGTAGTTTTACAAAAGTATTCCAGCTCCAAAATCACATTAACCCATTAATGCCCAGTGTCCTAAAAACGGGACGCTTGTTTGTTACTGCATAAAAAACCTGTAATGGGTATATCTTTTTACTAAAGCTGTTTTTCACAAGTTAAATAGTCCTTCTTGAGAAAACCAGTAAGAGCCACTATTTGGACATCAGAGTTGATTTATTGACAGCTATTTTCAGACAAATCAGTCAAACAACGATCCAGCGTGGGTAGCCACAGAAAGTAAGTTTTTTTGCGACCTTCTTTTTTCATAAAATCAAACTATTTTAAAATGATTTGCTTAAAATGGATCACAGATGCCTTCTGTAATGTTACTTTGCAAAAGTAAAGTCTAGTAAGGTCGTATTTTGCTCACATATCTGAAAAATATCCCATAAACAGGACGTTAAATAACTTAATAAATCTGGCAATGGAGAACTATTTTACGCCTAAAATGTATGTAAACCATTCCAAGTAAGCGTTTAAAGCAGATAAAAGTTGAAAAAAAATTGTTAAAAAAAAACTTGTGAAAAAATGTGTTAATTACCCTTTCCTGTAATGTACCCGAAAAAAGAACACATTTTCAACGTTGGAGGTCAACTTACCAGAGGAGTACTATACGCCTCCTTCACAAATTGCATAAAGCTTCGCCACAGCTTTATCTCCGCATTACATGTGACTGTCCGTCTCCTCCGTGCATAATAAAGTTATTATTTTCCACGAGTGGGCCGCGGCCTTTTTTTTTTTTATTCTCACCTCCGGTCTCCAAACATTGTCGGCGGTGCATTGTTTGTCTTCTCGGTGTGTTGCAACCCCGCGAGAGGTTGGCGTCGGAACTCGTTCTGATGTCGTAGCTGTCTCATATTTTACGCGAGACCGCGCTACTTTTTGCCCGAATTTTCTTTTCGTCCGGCCGTATAGGAGTCCCACTGAACGAAAAGGTTCTTTTATATCCTTCTGTTCCCCCGCACCTCTTTGCTAATCTGAAGAGGAGTGGGATCGAGCGAAGGCCAACTGCTCGTGGAAGGTGGATCGGCCGCTCGAGTTGGAGCATCCGTGCGGGATGGATTTCAAAAGTTGGTGTCTTTTCGCATCTTACGGTTTTAAAACATGAAATGTACATGATGTAGTTGTTGTTGCTGTTGTCTTGTGCCAGGCAACAGTATTAAAACTGCAGGTTGCATGTGGCACCTTTAAGGGTGAAAAATGGTAACACCAGCGTCACAGCTGAAGGGTTCCGCCTGACTCGCTATGGTACCCTTGAAGGTGATTTTATGCTCCCTATTGCACTTTAGGGTGCTATGGGTCACCCATTGGGTGCCATAAGATACCCATAGGATGCCACTTGACTCCATATGGCACCTTCAAGGGTGCTACAGGGAGTCAAGTGGCACCCTTCCACTTCAGAGGGTGCCGTTGGTGCTGCAACGTTTCACCCTCAAAGGTGTCATAAGGACCCGTTTATAGGGTAGGCAGCCTTTCACAGCACAGTAACACAAAGAAAAGACAAGCACAAGGAGCCGAGAGACAAATTACATCTATGCCCTAGCCTGGATTCGAACTCGGGTCTCCTCCATCCCAGTTATACTTCTCTGACCACTAGACGAGGTGGCCGGTGCATCTTGTGACATGCATGAAGCAATGTTTTTTTTTTTTTTTTTTTTTCTTTTTTTTAACTAATGTTTTCTAATGCTCAGGTACAACATATGCAAGAAGAGTTTTGTGGTATTCCGAATTATTGAAAGCCGAACCTTATGTAAATCAACCTTAATATAAGCCATACAGGGTGATCAATCAATGTGTAGTCAAATTTTGAGGGCGTTTAGAGGGAACGTAATTTTGTCTCATTAAGTTTTGTATATCGCTCTCTTGAGTTCCAAATACATTTTTTTATCCATACAATAGCTTGTTTATTTACCCTGGATTAATGTATAGATTATTTTGTGTAAACCGTGCTTTCACTCATTCGAACGACCTGGATCCCCCATTGTTCGTTTGAGTGAGGTTCTTTAAACAATGTGCTTGATAGTTCTTAAGGAACAAAAAAGTCGGCTCTCCCTCCGGTAGCTCTCGTTGCAAACATCAGGAAGGTGTCAGCGTCATAGGTGTGGGACCGTTTTCCCTCTTTCGTAGGGGTGAATTCGTACATTTTCTAGAACCGGAACCACAATGAGAGATACGAGTGTCTTGGAGGGGGACGCAACTGAGAAATTGTTTGAAGGTTAAATCCGTACGCAGACAAATCATTTCGGGGGGGGGGGGGGGCACCTCATAAAATGTAGCTAAAAAGTTTCGAATTTGTGATATTAATGCTATTTTCAGGTGACGAAAATACATCATTAAGAAATATTTCTATATCATTATAATCGAAGGGGCAAGTGGATAAAGGTGATATGTGACATTTGTGAATTTCGCTGATTTATATAAATTCAAATTAGTGTGTGTTCAATTGTGTTAACTCACACACACCGTTGAAGTGGCAATAGTCCAGTCAAATCAAAGATTAAAATCGCAAATAGCGATGTAGTTCTGAATTTTTAATATGTTGTTTGGGTCCCTTAGGGTAGTATAAATCTAAGTTTGCACCTGTTCTCGCTGCGAAACTTGCGAAAAACTGTGAAATTTTCGGACATTTTTCAGTTTTTCCATTATAACTCCTAAACTATGCAACTTTTGATTAGACATGTGAATACCCATTTTAAAGAACACTAAATTTACAGCAATTTAAGCTCAAGTCAGGCTCTGTAGGACAGATGGTTTAGGAGATATCGTACTTCAACAATTTGTCATTTTTTGCGAAAAAGGAAAAAAAAAATGCTTTGATCATATTTTGAACCAAATATCGACATAAATTCTTATTCTACAAGACAAAAAATAAACATTTAATTACAGTACATCTAATTAGCCTTCATTTAAGCCTAAATAGAAGTTTGTAGGTTAAATATTTCATTTACAATTGTGAAAAAACAATTATTCGGAAATTGAATTTTTTTTTTTTGAGAAATGAGAAAAATTGTTTTCTAATAAGAATAGGAGAGCACTGGACAACAGAAAAATGAATAGAGTTGTTTTTATCTTTATGTATTATTTATCTTACCAGCGTGCGTCCGCAAACTATGGTGCGGCTCAACTCGAAATTCGAGTTGAGCCGCACCATAGTTTGCGGACGCCCGCTGGTAAGATAAATTCACTTTATCTACCAGTTTGTTGGCTATTTTAGCTACATTAAGAGGATTTTTGCCTCCGGCTCGATCATTGGCTATTCCTAACTGAGGAGCCCATAATAAGGGCGAAACTGCAGTCTTAGGATGCTATGATCGAGCTGTTGGTGCTAAGGCTCCTATAAGAGGGGAGCTGACTCATCCGACATTTTGGTTCCAAAACGGCGGTCGTGGAACCACTGGTATCTGTACTCAAGTCGTATTGAAGAAAAGTGGAAGCTAAGCTTGAATTGTAGCTGCAAAGATGATACTTGACTATTTTTGTCTATATGACAAAAACATTTTATAAACTCAGGCTTAAAACAAGTGTAATATGAAAATAGACCCAATTTCATGAAACATTTCCCTATAAACTGTTTTTAAATTCGAGAAATAAGTTAGCTTTTTAAATTTACCAAATACGGTGCTTTATCCAACTAATCATAAGTTATTTAACGCCAGAGCAACCAGTCATAATATTAATGTGTTTCAAATATCTGTAACAAGGCTGGATGTAAGAGTGTCTTGGAACCAAAATGTCGGATAAGTCAGCCTGTCCTCTAAAGGAGCTCTAGTTGGTGCATTTGTTACAGTTCTGCTTCAGCCCTTGCTTACGGGCGGTAACTCATTGCACATAAATCAGGGCTTCCTAAACTTTTTAAACAGCAGCCTTTCATGAATCAAAGTTCGGAGCGGACCCCTGTCGTTAGAGAAAGTGCAAAGATAATTTTTGTTCGTAGTGAATTGAACTTTAAATAAATCAACTACTAGCATATGTAGGATTTTCCTCCAGTGGGAGATTCATTTTTTCTCAACCAAATGTGAACATTGTTTGCCCCCCCCCCCCGCTCCCCTCAAAGTAAATGAAGTTGAAAATTTAACTTAAACCAGACATGGGCTAAATTTCTTGACGGTTACTTTAGCGGGAGAAAAACAAATTATGGCGCATTTTGCTCGTAATCTCAATTTTACAGTCATAAATATTCAAATTTATCTTTTGTCAGTAAAAAGAAGTTCATATTTACTAATATATCTTTCGTAACAAAGACCGTAAGTTAAACTGCTCTTTTACATTTGTAATACGAACCTATAGTTGCATATGTAATATGAACCTAAGTGCATAAATTTTTGCATACTGTACCTTAAAAAAAAAAAAAACGCAATTTTATACGATTTGTGGCGATGTTAGAGCAGTTTTTGGGGCACCCACCCCAAGAAAATTTTAAGCCTTAAAAACGCGCCAGTAGGCCTTTTTTAGACATATTAGGAGGAGCAATAGGTCCAAGACAGCACATCAGGCGATTTTTCAAAATCCTTGCTTTAAAAATTCTCTTTTGAAAGATCTTTTTGTTAACAATTAGATTAAATGAGGTATGGGGATAATCTGCCGGATTTTTTTTAATTTTTAATTGAAGTTTCAATGAATAATTTCTTGCAATTTGCTAAATTACAGCTTTTCAAACGCACTTTTAGAGTTTGGTTATGTTAGGAAAGAGGGATATTCGTGCGCTCCACAAATTTTTTAGAAATGGAAGCGTTATAAACGTAGGAATCTGCCATTTGGGTAACGAAAGGGTGCAAGGAAAGATCCCCGGATATTTTTAAAAATTAAAATTTACAATTTCAAACGTAGACTAACCCTGATGATATTAAGGAAAGTGGAGGTCAGTAACTGTTCCCCAGAAATTTTTCGAAATTATAGTTGTAAGAGCACTAATCCATACGATCAACGGTGAATTCATGTGGGAGTAAAGTTTCGGGGACCGTCTCCGGTAAAGTTCTTGAAATTGAGGTCTTAAAAGTATCTTGGAAGGTAGTTTCCAAGGCTTAGCCTGAAGTTATGGCAATCAAATATCCATATTAACATGTCAATCAATTATTCATATTAACATGTCTATCAAATTTTCATATAAACATGATGACAGACAGTACGATTTTGTCAGAGCAGAAAACGGTTTGACCGCATGATCTTGCAGCAACCTGTCTCAGAATATTGAGTGTGGCATAAAGGGCAATTGCATACTTCAAAAAGCAAAATTCTGGTTTTCAAAAGCAAAAAAATAATTTTAAAGATTTAAAACCCCCTTTTTTTTCGTGACTCACCGCAGACCCCCGACTAAAGCTCGGCGGACCCCTAAGGGGTCCGCGCACCATGGTTTGGGAAGCCCTGAGCTAAATTAACCGAAAAAGATTTTTTTAATTATGAAAATAATATTTTAATAGTGTTACCCTTTTACTACAACTCTATCCATTTTTCTGTTGTCCAGTGCTCTCCTATTCTTATTAGAAAACAATTTTTCTCATTTCTCAAAAAAAAAAAAAAAAAAAAAATCAATTTCCGAATATTTGTTTTTTCACAATTGTAAATGAAATATTTAACCTACAAACTTCAATTTAGGCTTAAATGAAAGCTAATTAGATATACTGTAATTAAATGTTTATTTTTTGTCTTG